>JAJGRW010000695.1:207639-259672 GCA_025461045.1 Carex parvula
TATAAATACCAAAATTCGCCACTTCTTTCAATTATGTATCAGAGTATTTATATAATTGGCTAGGTATTGTCTTCTTCAATGTAAAAAGGTTACGGATCGAAAATCAGTGCTTGTCAATGGAGATAATTTGAGATTTTAATCCTCATCTCATGCTAAAAATATTTTAGAATTTGTATAATTAGGTTATTTCCTAATACCAATTAAAAGCTTGAAATAAATTTCCCAAGAGGTCTCTTTCTCCCTGAACTTTTCATGAGTTATACCTAGCTATATATACATATATAGTTTGCATCTACTTAGAGTAATATTAGTACTACTATTTTTCTCAATTAACTCTCACTTTCTGAGGAATACATTGTGCATAATCTATTGTTTACTTGATAAAACAATCGGTGCTTTGTCCCTAATAAATAAATTAATAAATAGAAAGAAAAGCAAGGCACCGCCATATGTTAATATATATAGAGTAGAACTAGGGTGCTCTCGAGTTCACCAAGCTCTTGGTGAACTCAAGTCCAAAACTCATCGGATCGGCTTCAAATGACGAATCCGACCGTTGAAACCCGTCTACCTTACGAGTGATGCATCTACATGCAAAAATTTTGAATTTTGAAATTAATTTTGCATAGAGTCAAGTGGTCAAAATTATAAGGTTAATAAATTAATTTTAATGCATTCATTTGTTGACGTTTTTTTTACCACTTGACTCTATGCAAAATTAATTTTAAAATTTAAAGACGCATCACTCGTAAGGTAAACGGATTTCAACAGTCGGATTCGTCATTTGAAGCCTATCCGATGAGTTTTGGACTTGAGTTCACCAAAGGCTTGGTGAACTCGAGAGCACCCTAGTTCTACTATATATATATATATCCTGCTATTATATTTTTTTTTGTTTAAGTGTAGAACATGTCTCCTTATATTCCTCACAACCAGTAGAAAAAGATTTCATTTGTAACATAAAATCATAGTCTTTTTGAATGAAAGCTTGGCATGAGCTGAGATCCACAAAAGTTAAATAAAGTTGTGGTATCCTTTGTAGTTTCGTTACATAACAAGCCTTGTTTAAAACGCATCATGAAAAGTGACACTATCACTAGTCTCTTATAAGTTAGATGCCTAGCTAGTAGTTGCACCAATCAATCTTTTAGTCGTACATGTGAGGCCACATAGACTTGGCCACATTATTTTGGTAAAAAAACAATTAAATATATTGAACCATTCACCACAAACCAAAACCTAATCCTCCCAAAACACATATATAAAGGGGCCAGAATCAGTCTTCCCATTGCACAACATAATATATTATACACACTCCAAATTAGGATATAATGGAGGCTTACTCAAGCATCGTCATGAAACCTTCTTGTCTCTTTTTCATCCTTTGGTTTGCGCACCTCTTTGCACACAGCCATGCAGAGTACCATTACCATGAGTTTGTTGTATGTGTTTCTCTCCTTGCTAGCAAAGCATAGTTTTCAAAACATTTATTATTTCTTGTTAATTAGTTTTCATGGAATGGCATGTTAATTAAGTTTCTTATCTTTCTATGTTGAAAGCTAACATTAAACATTTGCCATTTACCAAGAAAAGTTGTCTTTTTAATTATGAGAATGTCTCAAACCGTTTAGTACTTAGTTAGCTTAATTTGGTTGTTTCTTCATGTTTACATAAAATATTGTATAAATTAGTAACCGATTTTGTATTTTTCAAATGGACCAGGTGCAAGAATCGCCAGTGAAGAGGCTGTGCAAGGCACACAATAGAATATTTGTGAATGGTCAATTTCCTGGGCCCACATTAGAGGTCACTGATGGAGATACTCTAGAGGTCAAGGTTATCAACAAAGCAATATACAATGTCACAATGCACTGGTACAACATATTTTATGATTAGTCATCCTTCATCATGTATTTATAAATGCAAGTAAATTTCTCCTCAAATGCGAAAGCAGATATCAAATTAATTTGTTTGATATAGGTGTTAATAATTATGGGGGTAATGGAGAACAAAAGTCAATGATATTATATATATTTATATAGCATTAGTGCCAATATCACTTGTAAAGCAAAATGTTTTACCTAACTCGTACGTATGTATACATTGTCATATTTTATATACATGCATTGGCATGTGGCAAGTAATACTTGTTTAATGTTTCATCTTACATGCATGCAAAACAACTGTTGACTACAAACATAAATTTAGGAATGTGTATGTATAGAACATTGGACTTAAAATTATACTTTGTCAATTAGAGTTAGATATAGAGAACAGAACCATACTAATTAATAAGGTTCTATGCATGATGGAATTAAGCACACTGTTTCAAGTCCTTGCTCATTTCATTTAGTGAAATACTGAAATGTACCTTGATATGTATGCATGTACATATATGTCACATAAAAACAACCTATTATTATGTACGCATTGCCAACCTATTCATAATTTGAATTTCCTTTCAGAAAAGTTTAAAAAATATTTATGAAATCATTTCACTTTACAGGCATGGGGTTAGGCAGTTTAGAACTGCATGGGCAGATGGACCAGAGTTTGTGACACAGTGTCCGATCCGGCCGGGAGAGAGCTACACATATCGGTTCACAGTACTTGGTCAGATTGGTACTCTCTGGTGGCATGCACATAGCTCATGGCTTCGCACAACCGTGTATGGTGTACTAATTATACATCCTAGGGGAGATTATCCTTTCAAAAAACCTGATAAAGAAATCCCAGTTATTCTAGGTATATATCTCTGATCTATGTCACTTCGTTTATTTTTTTCAATAAAATATTTCTCTTTGGTAAAATAATGTATCCAGAAAAAATAACAAACAACAGGATGCAATTACTCAAATTTGATTTGTGGGTTGATTAACAAGGTTATATTATTTGAAAAAGGGAACATGAAATCATTATTACTTAATTTGGTACGTGATCGACCAATGGTGGTGGACTGGTGGTAGCAAGCTGTGAAGATGCCTTATCAATTATTAGCTCTACATTTAAAGGACATACTACAATATTTGTTAGTAAACTTTATCTGGGGGCAATTTTTTTTTAATTAATTTATCTATCTAATCTAGCTATATATTAGGTATATAGGACGTTCGGTTAGCATTGGCAAAGGTATCATGCTAAGCTAGGCATTATCTGTGACCCACATTAATTTTAGTTTATTAGTGGTTAGAAATGATTGGATCCATATGTCAGAGCACACAAGTTGGATTGCACCACTTGAAAATATATCCACAGAAATCAAGCTAGTAATTACTTAAGCTCAATTACTTAACCATCTATGTACCTAAGTCTTGTTAATTGTTATTACTTAATCTCATAAAATTCCATGTAGAGGAATTGACTGACACGCTTGCATTGTAAACATGTCCAATGTGAACATCATTAGTAAAGCTTGAGGCGAATCAATGCATATATATATATAGAGAGAGAGAGAGAGACTGGCTAATGTCATACGTTATAACTTCGGCCGAAGTTATAACGAGTCGTTTTTGCAATTTCAAAATCCAAACAACCGATCCGAACCGTTCAACATGTTCTAAATATTGAAATGTGCTTGGAGACTAAATTTTACATTTTTTGGAATTTTTTTACTATTTATTAAGCCACTTTGAAAATACTGATCTGGTGGTCCAGAAAATTTTACTGTTCATAGTAGATCTGCGATTTTCAAAGTGGCTTAATAAATAGTAAAAAATTTCAAAAAAATGTAAAATTTAGTCTCGAAGCACATTTCAATATTTAGAAAAAGTTGAACGGTTCGGATCGATTGTTTGAATTTTGAAATTGCAAAAACGACTCATTATAACTTCGGCTGAAGTTATAACGTTATGACATTAGCCAGTCTATATATATATAGAGTAAGGCTACGGTGCTTTGCAAAGTAAACAATCCCGTTTACTTCGGGCTACTTTTTGGATTTTGAAAATCCAAACAACCGATCCAAACCGTTCAACATGTTCTAAACATTGAAATGTGCTTGGAGACCAAATTTTATATTTTTTGGAATTTTTTTACTATTTATTAAGCCACTTTGAAAGTTTCTGATCCAGTGGTCCAGAAAATTTTACTGTTTTTTACTGTTCGCCGTCGGATCAGCGATTTTCAAAGTGGCTTAATAAATAGTAAAAAAATTCCAAAAAATATAAAATTTGGTCTCCAAGCACATTTCAATGTTTAGAACATGTTGAACGGTTTGGATCGGTTGTTTGGATTTTCAAAATCCAAAAAGTAGCCCGAAGTAAATGGGGTGGTTTACTTTGCAAAGCACCGTAGCCTTACTCTATATATATATATATATATATATATATATATATATATATATATATATATATATATATATATATATTCCACATATGACATATATGAATTATATTATTGTATATTGTTTTAGTTCCATATTTATTTAATGAAGTTTGGAACTTTGAATAATTTACCGGTGTGTGCATGGGTTGCAAAATGATTATACAATCCGATATACTTTTGGAGCATGGCTTGATAAAGTAGATATCAATTTACTTTTCCTAAAAGTATCCATGAATTGTTAGTTAATTAATAATATTTTCACAATATTCAAGCACAAGAAAAATCATGAAACAAAATGATAAGAGGTGATTATGTTGACTATTTCAAATCTGCCTTTCTTTCTTGCAACAACTTTTTTCTTTACAAATAATTAAGCTGAATACAGCATCACATGACTGTCTTTTCATGATTTTGTCTGTTCAAACCTAAACTCTTTTCAAATTAAATCTAATGACTGAATTAGCACAAAAGGTTTTTTCAACTAAGACAATGAAAAACATATATAGAGTTCTATATATATTTGGGACCATTTGATATGGCAGAAATAAAGAAAAATTGAGGAAGTAGCTAATTTTGTAGGATTAATGTTGTTTGATTTGTTAGAAAATAAAGAAAAATGGAAAATATATAGAGAGAGAGAGTTCTATTTAGGGCCATTTGATATGGTAGAAAACAAAGAATACCTGAGAAAATAGCAAATTTTATATATAGGATTAATGTTGTTTGATTTGTTAGAAAGTAGATGAAAATGGAAGAAAGTAATATATTTTTTTTCTTCACAATGCTTTCTTGAAATTCTTGCCCAAAATGCAAGAAACACGGATCCTAGATAAGTATTTCACTTAAATTCTTAGGTTCTTTCTTTCTGGCCCTACTTCCAAATTAGTACGCACTTCTTTATCATCTATCTCGTGTAATTTAATGTTATTCGCACAAGCATGATTTTGAAAATTATTGAACTCTCTGAATTTTCAAAGGAATATCATTTCATGTACATTAATAATAAGCTTGGTTACTAATTAAGTACTGATCATGTTCTAAGAGATTCTGTGAACCCACCTTTGTTGCTTATTTGATGACTCACAATCATAATTTCAAATGTCAAATAATTCATGCATGCCGACAACTCCAGCTATTAATGCATGCATATAAAAATGTTAAATAGTTTGATTGATACAAGACCAATAAGAGACCATTAATAGTTTCAGTACAACGAAGTTGGCGTGGTTAATTTCTAAACCTTTTGATTTATGAAAAATAAACTTCAAATATTTCTAATGTTCATGCATTTACTGTCAAAGAATATAAGATTGACTTAGATTTTATTTTTTTTCAAAAGCCCATAGGCAGATTGACTTAGATATACTTTAAATGATTAGCATGCATGAAGCAGTTGAGTGCGTCATTAATGTGAGTCTTAAGTAGTTAAATGACAATGACAGGAAAAAAAATAAAAATAAATCACTATGTTTGTTTAGGAATCCATGATATTTTAAAAGAAGTGTATATCTTATTTCCAGCAAAATTTGTTGGGGCGCCAAAGGTGTTACTCTTTTCTAGATTTTTAGGGAGTACATATGAATTGTGCCTATTTTGTAAAAAGACAGAGATATGAAAGAAAGAAAAGGACAATTTTCTTTTGTTAATGGAACAAAAGAAAGATGTCCTTTGTACTAAGAGAGAGAAGAAAACATAAAAAGAGAAAAAGTGAACAGGAAAAAGATGAGAAAACAATTTGAGACCTAACCACCAGACAATTTGAATGTATGAAATAGAACTGGGCCATGGGTAAAAGAGTAATTTCCTGTTTTTCAACTTACACCAGTTAAAACGGAATTACTAAAATGCCCTGCTGGAGCATGCATGTGGGAAATCATAATAATGTACTTCAATTGCTCTTATTAGGTTTTGATCAAGGTATATACTAACATGATAAAAAATAACAATTACTAAAGTAAGAGCTTTAATATAACACTATATTCTAAAAGTTGCCTGTACAATCAGACCACTCATTTACACCTAAATTGAAAAATAGTACCAGTTCTAATTGTTGCATTCATTTACATAGATACAATTTCCATGACATGGCCAGTATATCTTATTTACAACCAACTTTCATACTAGAAATAATTTTGCTAGTAGTAAATTATATATGTTCCATCAAGAAAACATTTGATGAAGAACAGTAGTACAATTATGTGAAGTGAAGTGATGAGTGATATAACACTATATTCTTTCACCATTAATTATTGCAGGAGAGTGGTGGGACCGTAATCCTATGGATGTAGTCAGAAATGCAACCCGGTACGGAGCAGCTCCAGATATTTCTGATGCATACACGATTAATGGACAACCTGGAGATCTTTATAAATGCTCTAGCAGAGGTGATTTAATTTGGGTAGAATATATAATTTGTTAATTAATTAAATTAATTAATCCAACTACTTAATACTTTGATTGTTTGTGCATTTTGACAGGCACAACAATATTTGCCGTGAAGGCAGGTGAAACCAACCTCTTTCGATTTATCAACGGGGCCTTAAACACCGAACTATTCATTGAAATTGCTGGTCACAAAATGACAGTGGTGGGGGCGGATGCATCCTATGATAGACCTTTCGACACCTCTGTTCTCATGCTGGGACCCGGCCAGACCACTGACGTGCTGGTCACCTTTGACCAGGCACCGGGCCGCTATTATCTGGCGGCACGGGCCTACATCAGCGCCCAAGGCGTCCCTTTCGACAACACTACCACCACTGCTATCATAGATTATGGCACTCAAACCACTAAACCAGGTAAAAAATCACCGGCATTTCCTAAGTTACCGGCTTTTAATGATACTGACACTGCCACAAAATTTGCCGGGAGTTTTAGGAGTTTAGAAACCGTCAAGTTGCCGCAACCAGTTGATGAAAATCTCTTTTTCACCTTGGGCCTGGGGCTGATCAACTGCCAGCCTGGCCAGAAGTGTGGTGGACCTAACGGGACCCGTTTCAAAGCGAGCATGAACAATGTTTCCTTTGTTCTACCTTCCAATTTCTCTATACTCCAAGCACACTACCATGGTGTGCCAGGTGTCTTTACCACAGACTTCCCTGCGGTCCCGCCAGTGCAGTTTGACTACACCGCACAAAATGTGTCCCGAGGCCTATGGCAACCGGTTCCCGGTACAAAAGTCTACAAGTTGAAATACGGGTCGGTAGTGCAAGTGGTGTTGCAAGGGACTAACATATTCGCCGGCGAAAGCCATCCGATACACCTACATGGAAATGATTTCTACATCTTGGCACAAGGGTTTGGTAACTTCAACCCGAAAAAGGACACGTCAAAATTTAACCTAGTTGATCCGCCTTTGAGGAATACAGTTACTGTGCCGGTAAGCGGTTGGGCGGTTATCAGATTCGTGGCAGATAACCCGGGTGTGTGGCTCATGCATTGCCATTTGGATGTGCACATCAATTGGGGTCTCGCCATGGCATTCTTAGTGCCAGATGGAATCGGTGAGCTTGAAACTTTGGAACCGCCTCCGAATGATCTCCCGGTTTGTTGATTTATACATGATAATTAATCAAGAGAAAGAATATTATTAACAAGGTACATACAGAGTCTTGTACTTGAATGTACCAGTTAGGTTGGATTTTCTTGATACATTTTGCATTTGGTTTTGCAATACATGGACAAGTGTAGATGTTGACGATAGATACATTATTTTTCATTGGATATTGGTCTTGTGCCAATAATGTAATAAGATTTTAAATCATTTTGTTATTGCAAAAGGGATTATCTAATACAAGTGCTCAGAATTTCTGCACCAAATGCCTTAAGAGTTAAACTGCATTTCTATGAAATTGCAATCTTTCCAGTGTGAAATAGGTAAAAGATTTGTACAAGCATTGTATTTAAACCGCATTTTGTCATTGCAAAAGGGATTATCTATGCAAGTGCTTAGAATTTCCGAACAAAATGCCTTGGGTTAAACCATAATTCCATGTTTTTTTTAAATATGCAATCTTTCCAGTGTGAAAAAGGTAAAAGGATTTCGACAAATTGGATTTAAACCGCATTGATTTCTAATATATAAAGGAAATAAACAACCAAAACTGGGATCTTGGTTATAGTTTAGTCAGCACTTATTTAATTAATGCGAGGAAAAAACAATACTAAAACAATATAATGTATCACCATGCCTTTTTAAATGAATTGAATACCACCATGCCATTTTTAAAACCAACCACCCAAAAGAAATTCAAATATACATGTAAATTTGTAAGAAAAGGCAACAGGAGAAAATAGATACTATGAGCACAAAAAATAAATCTTTTATACTCAATACCATGTTAAAATTTACAAGTGGCAACAAAGAGCAACAGGTTCTAATATACCTAGTCAAGCTACGAACTTCAGACAACGAGTATCATTATGTATCACCTGACACCTACATGAACAAAATCTAACACCACACCTCGCACAAGTGTAGTTTGCAGCATTTCCACATACTGTGCAAAAGTAACGACGAGATGCAGTGCTAGGCGGGCCCACTGCAGCTTGCAAATATGTGGGGACGTGTGGAGGTAATGACTCTAGATTCGCCTATTGTGGTTTATAAAAAGATTGCAAAATTGAAATTTAAGTGTTAAAGAACTATGCCTGGTACAACCAAGGGATAAATAGCAAATATTTCAAAAGCTGACATGAATTAATGTACAGGTGCACGCGCATGGTGTAACTTAAATCTGACTGATTAATCAATATAAAATATAAAACATGAGACAAAAATTCAGAAATCTGGGAAGAAGAGCTAATTAATTCACCACCAACTTAGGACTATACTGTGTGTCTGATTTCTGAATCAACCGAAAAATGAGATTTGTTATTCAAACCAAACAATGAACATGATTTACCTCATGTAATACTTCTATGAAAGATCTAGGAGCCCTTTTTGCATTTTCCAATGCTTTAGCTTGTCGAGTTTTTCTTTTTGTACCCTTTGCTTGCTTCCTTTGAGCATACACTGTTATTTCACAAAAAGAAAAAGAAAAAGATAAAATAAAAACACAGATAACTACAGTACAGGATAATATCAGTACATCAACTGCAATACAAATAGAAAAACTACTACATGCACCACAATAAAGGAATAGGATTTAAGACTTAGGTTTTATGCAAGCCAAAAGTACTATACAGGATGATACCAGTATAACAAGGCTCATATGCCAACACTGCGTAGAGCAGATGGATAAGGCATCAGTTCTCCCACGGAAAACATGGGTTCGAGTCGCGTGAGTGTGTTGTGTGAGTGCCTACGGGCTTAAAATAAATATAAAAAAATAACAAGGCTCATACCAAGCATATAAAGTAAGCTGAAATTTAGCTACACGTCGGATCTTACTGTCAGTACCACTGATAGAGGATGTCAATCGGTACGAAACGGGTTGGGTGGAAGCATTTGCATACCCTTACCCATACCCGATAAGCTAAAGAAAAAAATATTATTCATACTCGTCTTATGAAATACAGTATGGGTCGGGTAAACAGATAAAAGAGTGTCATTGAATAGATATATATGGGCCATGAATAAAACTATATCATATCATGCATCATCTCCATATAAATATATATTTATATATATAATTTTATTTTAATAAGTAACGTATGGGTAATGGGTACAAAATAGTCTTTACCCGTACCATTCACCGTTATGTTAATGAAAAAAAACTTAACCTTCCCTTTACCCGTACCCGATAAGCTAACAAAAAAAACTTACCCGTACCCATCTTATGGAATACGATACGGGTCGGGTAAACGGATAAAAGGGTACATTGACACCCCTAACCAGTGAATACAAACTGTCACACAAAAAAAATCAAATTTTCATCTCAGTGCCATAATAATTGCATAGTGTATCTGGTCCTAGTACAAGCTGCTTAGTATTGACTATGGAGACGTACCAGACAGTATATTAATAAATGAAAATATTAATTTGAGTACCTTGATCATCATCATCCAAAGAATCATACTCATCGTCATTAACCTCTACGATCTCAGGTCCCGCGTTGTCACTCTCTAATGCCTCCAGCCGTGCCAGTGCAGCCTGTATTTCATGTCATTATAGAAAGGGAAATAATAAACATCCCAAAGTACTATGATGACATGAATGTGAAAATGGACAGAGTTGTGTTTATTGAGAGAATAAGAAACTACGACTGTCCCAAAAAAAAAAAAAATTCAATGTTTTTGATAACTATGACTAGAATTGATAGCTAGACCCTTTTCAAAACTAAGCACAGAATTGAACTATAAATATACTAAAATGCTAATTGAACCTTAGTGTTGAGCTTCAAGCAAGCCTAGAAAAATTAAATGAACAAATGTTTGCCTAAGTTGTGTGATCCATTAGATGAAAAATCTTCTCATTAATCATATAGATATGATTGAATTAAATGCTGGTTTTTTATAACAAAAATATTAATGCTCATACCTTTCACAAGCAAAAAAGGGAGAGAATAATTAATTGAAAAACCAAGGAAAAAAATTGGACCTGAGTGCGATTGTCAGTGCTGGCGAGAGCAGCCGACATCTTTGTGGCCATCTTTTTCGTACGGGACGAGGTTCGTCGGAATGGGCCTGTGTTCTCTTCCTCCATTGTCGCTCTCTCTCTCTCTCTCTCTCTCTCTCTCTCTCTCACTCTCTAGCTTTCGTTCAGGGTTGAGAAATGGAGGATTAGGGTTTTTAGTAAAGCAAAATTTGATTGATTTTATTATACTCTCTATAGAAAATGGCAAGCTCGAGTCTTTCGAATCCCCTGAACTAACCCTAATCCTCACTAATGGTGGAATAGGGTTGAGAACTGGAGGATTAGGGTTTTAGTTAAGATCTGAACCGTCTGATTTAAATCCACACGAAAATTGAAGGACAAATTTTGAGTTAAGATCGTATCGTCCCATTTAAATCCACGCTAATGTTAAAGGGCCTGTGTTATAGGCGTGAGCGAATTCGTATCCTCTGCATTAACTCAAAAGGGTATCTTTCTCCCTTTTGAGTTAATGCATCTGCACCATGTGATCCACTTGAAGCAAATTAGATCCGCACTAATATTAAAGGCCCTTTTGTTAAAATCAGACAATCGGATTTGCTTCGTTTAATATCAGACGGCCGAGAGGCATTAACTCAAAAGATTTCCTTTTGAGTTAATGCAGAGGATACGTGTTCGGCGTGAGCCGCATTGGTCCGAATATCATCTTACGTACCGTTCATAAATTAACTCAAATGGTACGCATTGTTAATGCAAAAGATGTAGATTTTCTATACAATCTGATAAGTTTTTCCGAAATGTTTACTAATATTCAAATTAAATTTCAAAATCTACCCTCCATTCTGAAAAAATTTAAAAATTGTCCAAACTGCAGATTTATTTCACGGTTTTAAATTGAATTACCGCATAATTATTTTACGGTTTTAGGCATAAAAAATGAACGGTTTGGATTTCGGAAAACCACAAATTTATTTTGTGGTTTTAAGTTTTTTTAATTAAACAAAAATAGTTATAATTTATTTATTTTTATATTGAAATATTAGAAATAATTTATATATTTCTTTAAAAATAAATGGAATACTATAAATTTTGATTTATTAGAAAGACTGCGACAAATAACCCGGATCAACATTTTTCAGACCGGATTTTTTGCAGTTGTAAGAAAAATTAAAATATTTCTTTGTGTGATATTGGAAAAAAATATAAAAATGTTTTGAATTTGAGTTATTGATCCCAGTTCAAAAGTCATTTCTAGATAAATACATAAAATATTGTAATCTTTCTATTTTTGAAAAACAAAAAAATCTGACAATTCTCTGCAAAAATTTACTTAAATTTTTTTTTTTTTGTTTTTTCTAAAAATAGAATAATCACAATATTTTCTGTATTTACTTAGAAGTACTTTTAAACTGGAATCAATAAATCAGATTCAACATTTTTTTTTTTTCCCATAACACATAAAGAAATATTTTAATTTTTCTTATAGCCACAAAAAATCCGATCTGAAAAATATTGATCCGGGTTATTTGTCGCAGTCTTTCTAATAAATCAAATTAAATAGTATTTCATCTATTTTCAAAGAAATATATAAAATATTTCTAATATTTTAATACAAAAAATAAATAAATTATAACATTTTCAGTTTAATTAAAAAAAATTAAAACCGCAAAATAAATTTGTGGTTTTGGAATTCCAAAACTCAAAACCTGCGGTTTTGCAAAACCGTGCATTTTTTAGATGCCTAAAACCGTGAAATAATTCTGCAATAATTCAGCCTAAAATCGTGAAATAAAATTGCAGTTTGGGTAGTTTTCGAAATCTTGTTAAACGTGTAAAATTCAAAATTTATTATTTTTTTTGGATATTAATAAAATTTCGGTCTGTTTTAGCACGAATATAAAAGGTACTCGTGCATTAACAAATTTCAGTTACTTTAGGGAACCGGACCCCAGTTTCCAAGCCTTGGGAGAGCATGAGCATCTCAGCCGTTGAAATTCATCCAGATTCAGGTACTATCGAGTCGGACGGTTCAAGCGCCACCTACAATTTTTTTTTTTTTTTTTTGACTATCTGAAGATTAATACACTCGTTGTGTGTTTGTTTGAAATTGGTTGGAAAGTAGGGAATTAAGTAGATTTTTTTTTCCAAAAGAGAGACATAATAAAATAACTGGAGAGTAATTTTGTAATTTATTTGACAACACTTGATGGTTTGAAGAAAATTACCTATTGCAAATAAACAAATAGTCCTATTCAAGTAATATTGGCTAAATTTCACTTGGCCTATGTGGTGGTGCGTCATGGACAGTCTCTATTTTAAAATGCAACCATTTTCGTTTAAAATTCCACAATACATTTTTGTACCGATATGTAAAGTCACACACTTTATTCTCATTCATGGATCATGATTTCATCATTGGGTGCCTCATGTGCTTGGATAAGTTTATACTCCACATGTAAAATTCCAAACACAACCCGCC
Organism: Carex parvula; assembly: GCA_025461045.1. Lineage (NCBI taxonomy): Eukaryota > Viridiplantae > Streptophyta > Magnoliopsida > Poales > Cyperaceae > Carex > Carex parvula. Next base: position 220,977 of record JAJGRW010000695.1, read on the forward strand.
CAAATGAAAATTAATTTAATCATTATAAGTAGCGGAGTTTGTTAGAAATTGATAATATAAATGTTATTATTTCCGAGTCATGGTTAAAAAGAAAAATTATTTGGTTTGTGACCTCAATCTTTCAAATAATTTCTCAAGATCAATTTTTTTTTTTTGAATTATCTTCTCCCTCTCGTCATTTTTTTTCTTTTTTTTTAACATACTCTCTCTCACACACATCTTAGGTCACGAACTCCACTCTCTTTTCTCTCGTCTTATCCACTATCATCTCTTGTACTATTTTCTTCTCCAATCTCTCTCGTGCGCCTCCTTCGTCGTTAAAGACATCTCATCCACCTCTCGCCTTCTTCTCGCCGCATCAACTCTCTCATTTTTTCCCTCACATTCCAACGCCAAACCTCCGATTCCAATTCTAACCTCAAACCATATGCTTTGAATCTTTTAAAGACTTTATATGCTAGGTATGTAATCTTATTGCTATTAATAAAAGTTTAAAATCAATGAATTTTGATTAAAAATAGTGAAAAGTTTAAATTAATGATTTTTTTAAATATTTTTACACTAGCTAGTTCTACTTTAATATTAAATTTTCATTTAGGTAGTTCGAAGAGGTGTTCAAAACTTTCGAAATTGAGTATTTGTGGAAGATTCTAATTTAAGTTTATACGAGAGTTTATGAATAAATTGGCAATTGTTATCTGGCATGTCAAAGCTACATAAAAAGATTCAAATCTTCATCTGGATCTTATTTAAAGACATACAACTTCTAAATGACAAAAAAAAGTTTCTAAATGACAAATAACTACATGACCAATATTTTCTCTCATATATTATATATGAACCATAAAATTTTTTATCCTTAATTCAATAAAGAGTTTGGTTAGGTGTTATGAATAGCATAAGGCCTTACGTATTATTCACTTAAAAATCTATCATATAATTTTAAACGATGAATCTAAATAGTTAAAAATGATGTACTTCGTTATTGATGTGTTTACATGTCAGATTTATAAATTTTTTAATTTATTTGGTATAAAGTCAAGCGATTAACCTATTTACTAAAAAAGTATGGAGTGTGTTTGCTTATGCATAGTAATATCACATGTGGTGTTTGGTTGTGGACTAAAACTAATGAGGCCTAACTTAGTTGTTCCAACTTAAGACCGATCTAAATTATTCATATTTGATTGATGCCTGAAATTATATCTTGACTTAAGTTATTCCTTGTTTGGTAATAATTTGATGGCTTAAAGCATGATTTAAATATTACAAATTATTTTGTCTTACAAAATTTGTAATATCAATAATAAAACTATTCTTCGTATTTTTTATTCATTTTGATTGAAAGAAATTGTACAAGAAAAATGAGTTAAGTACAATTTAATTCTATATCTCAGAGATACACATTGCATTTAGTAAATCTTGTTTAATTAAACTTATATTGTATACCAATTTATTTTGTCAGAAATATGTTGGGTTGCTGAACAAAACAACATTTATTTGTAGTACAATTTCAAAAAATATTTTATTTAATAATTTTGTAGATTGCATATTTTGTTAATTGAGAAATTTATGTCATTTTAAAAAATTGTTGATTTTATAATTGATAAAGTTATAAGTTTCTTTATACTTAAATGGAAACAAAATCAATTACTTATTTTACATTCTTTAAAAAGTGATTGAAATAATAAAAATAATGAAAAGTTAGGTCTCACATTCAAATAAAATTACACCACTTAGAGGGGTGGGTTAGTTTAGACTAGTTTTAAAATCGGCTTATTCTATCTTAGTCCGGCTCAATTAAATCACGTTTGACAGAATCAATGAGGCCTAAAATCCTTATTCCACTGTTAAGTGCACAGTCAAACATGACAACAAAGAATATGGTTTAAACAGCAATTTTGCAGTCACTTGCCCAGTTGGAATTCATATCACCTAAAGTAACTAAAATTTTTAGTTGAGATCCGCACCGTCCGATCTGCCTACGCACGAATATTAAAGGGATCCATGAGTTCCACATGGGACCGGGTAGCCCGAATTCTGATCGTACGGTACGGTCTATATTTAATTACCAAATTTGAGTTAGCTCAGAGAATCCGGACTCTGCTCAGTTGCTTGGAATTCACATCACCCCCGGTACCGTAATAGGGAATCTTTTCGCCTGTATGCCAAAGATGTGCATCGGCGAATGAGTCTCTGATGCACTTATTGTTTTTTTGCGATCTATCCCGTGCAACATGGTTCTGTTCCCAATACCCTCTGGTCATAGACCACCTACCCACAGACTTCCCAGCAGCCATAATCTCCGTCACACAGAACCTGAACGCCGAACAAGTCATTGCGGTGTGCAACTTCATGTGGTGCCTTTGGAAAGCCCGGAATGAAGAATTCTTCGCAGCTAAGAAGTCCACCCCTCAGGCAATTGTAATACGAGCAAAGGCAATGGCATGCACTACGGAGGAGACACCGAAATCCAAACACAGAGACAGGGTAGGGCTGATAGAAATCACTGCAGGAGCGGATACAATTCTCATCGATGGCTCGTGGGATCAAACAACACAAGCCAATACTGGTATGGTATGCTACGACAAATGGGGTGCGCTGGTCGAGGTGCAGGGTCTTACAACAACGGCAAGTGACCCGCTACAGGCGGAGGCAAAGGCGCTCATACAGGCTTTGCGTTACACAATTTGTCAGCAAACGGTACCAACCCGGTTCAGCATTTTCACGGATTGCCGAGTTCTGGTCCAAGCGGTTAGAAATAATTCAGTGGAAGAATTACCATCATGGAGGGCGGGCGAAGACGTGGGGAGATGCATTGCACTCATGAACGAAGCGGGAGCCCACACGACCATACACTTCACAAACAGGAAACGTCTCACCCAACCACATATGGTGGCTAATTTTCTCAGAGCATCTGGAGCACACGAGCAGGTGCCACAAGGAATGGGACTGGTAACAAAGCTGGGTTTGGCTACACGGCTGGATCAGGCCTTTTTCACTATAGGCGTTTGAACCATCAGGATCCTCTTAGGGTTAATTTTAATTAGCGTGTTACTTTAAATTTTCTTTTCTTGTAATTGTCGGCCTCAACGTAGCCTAGGTCACTTGGTTGCTATTTGTTCTCTATTTCAACCAAAGTTTGTGTAATCGCACTTTCAATTCAATAAAGTGCACCTACGGGTTTTTCTCAAAAAAAAAAAAATAGGGAATCTTTTACAATTACTTGATCTGGACCGTTTTTTTTAACTTGGCACGAACTTAAAGCCCAATAATACTGCCCCCTCTGTCAGCCCGAATCGCAAACCGGCTGGGAGTTAATCTCAAACCGTAAAGTGAAGGGAATCTTTTACGGTACCGGAGAGGATATGGATCCCAGTTGCTTGCCCTCGACTTTCGATCAAACCAAGGTTTTCTTTGTTTCTTCCCATCAAATTATCAAATCCCCTGAAAAGTTCCAATCTTTCTTCAATGGCGACGCCGCCTTCTCCTCCCTCCGACCTCTCCATCTCCGGCGCCGCTCTCGCTTCTCTCCTCCACCTCGCCTTAACATCCCCCTCCGACTCCTCCGGTCTCCTCGGTGGCCACCTCTCCCTCCCCTCTTCCCCTTCCCCTCCTCTCTCCGACTTCGATCCGTCCCCATCCGTCCCCGTCCCCACCCCCTCCTCTTCCTCCTCCCTCTTCATTACCCACCTCTTCGCCTTCAACTCCCCTCTCTCTTTCTTCTCCTCTCTTGGTCATGTCGACGCCTCCCTTGTACAAGTACAATCCCATTTCCCTAATTCTTCCCCAGTCGGCTGGTTCTCCTTCCGCCGTAGCTCATCCCTTCGTCCCTCTATGAGAGAGCTCGCTGTGTCGGTTTCTCTCGCCAAAACCCTAGGTAGCAACACTCCCTGTGTGTTTCTCCTTCTCTCTTCGTCTCTCTCACCTAACCGAGCAGTTCACACCCATGACTACCGGGCATTTTTGCTTAGTCCCGGTGTAAATCCAATGCTTGAGCCTGTGTCTCTGCGTGTTTTGAATGTGGGGCCCAGCTCCAGTGGAGGTCAGTATGGCTCTTTCTCTGCTAACATGTCAGCTCTTCCTTCGGTGCCATGTGTCATAAGAGGGATGGATGATGCTAATGCTATGGTGATCTGGTTAGTACTTGTTGTGCATTGAATCATGCATTTGGTTTACAAATTGCATAATTAGTTTTATTTCTTTATTTATTTATTTAGGCCACGTTACATGTATTTGGTACAATAGCTTTATATGGGCAACCTTATCAAGTTATTAAATTGTTTCAACCTGTTGCATATTACATCTAAACAATCTGGGACTGGGTAGTATTTTGTCTATTATGAAATTTTGGTAAGCAATGTAATATTGGACTTGTATTAGTTTCACAGTTCCGGAAATAGCTAAACTTGCTTATATATAAAAGAAATACACACTCAAAATAAACTTGTGAAATTCAATTAGTATGTATTTAACACTCAAAGTTAGCTTGTGTTTTCAACATATGACAATTCTGTACCATGTATTTTACTAAAAGGAGTAAAATGGCAATAATGTAAATTTTCAGTAGTGAAGGAGAGAAGAAGAAGATCAAGAAAGAGGATAGTTTGGTGACCCTGAAAGAAAAGGCACGAGAGCAGAAAGTACTCGATGTATCAACAGAGGGTTTTGCTGTAGAGAGGTTAGAGAAGCTGGTTGGTGGGCCCGCTAATGTGTATACACATGAGATTGAGGAGTTGTATGGGAGTATGTTACGTAAGCTTGAAAGTCTGACGAGTCAGGTCGAAAAGACCTCTGCTGTGGTTTTTGAGCAAGTGAGTGGTTTGTTTTATTAATTGATACAACTTCTTGGGCAATTGTTGTGCATGCTTGTCAGACATTACAAATGTTGTCTGCCCCATTTTAAAGTACTAGAAATATCAACCGTACGGTCAACACCACAGTTTTTCTGGGTTTATAAAATAATGCCTAAACTGCCCCTCCTCGTGTGCTGCATGCAAGATGTAAAGATTTTAACAGAGCAGTTTTGGGTTCATGCAGCGAACGAACAATATGCAGTGCTGTGTTGATTCTATAGTCCAAGCGCTACATGAAGCCAAAATTGCTCTATTAAAATCTTTACCCACATGCAAGGTAGAATGGAGCAATTATGTTCTCCATAATTAGAAGGCTCTCCTTCTCATTTTTGTTTTCGATGGTGTTACAGAAATTAAATTGTTTCTTAATAAATATTATCTATTTTTCCCTTTTTTGTAGTTAGAATAATCTCAAATATTTTTATCCAGGGGATTATACTATCCCTCTCAACTTATATGTACCCAGCTATAGGTGATCAGTACTGAAAGCACATAAAGGGTTTATCTACCAGCTCCGTAGGGAAATACCAAATAAACAAGACTAAAGTTTTTCAAATTAAACGAGAGAAGAAAAAGGTTACTCTTGGACTGTGACTGGTACCAACTGTCATATGCTGGTGCCATATCGGGAGCAACAATGGGAGATTAATGGAGTCAACCGTGGTTTATATGAAAATAGTGCATGACACTTTTTTTTTCCTTACAAAAGATCTAACTTTGATTGCTACAGGAAAATCGAAATTTGGAGCTAAGATGCAAATTAGCTGGAATGGAATGAAGCTGGCAAAGTATGTCATATCTTACATTTTTACGGTAAATAACATATGTCGGGATAGAGTGAGGCTATGGTAACTATGCATAGCGCATATTGGTCCGTACTACGGATGAATATTTTCGTTGTCAAATTCAAAATAGTCAATCTAAACGGTTCATCCATATGAAAAGTTACCTGCAGACTAAATTTTGCATTTTTTTACTATTTTTTTACATAGGTTGAAAATCACTACTTTTGAATGGTCCAATATCTTTATATCAAGTGATTTTCTACCTATCTAAAATAGTAAAAAAATTCTAGAAAATATGTAAAATTTGATCTACAAGTACACTTTTAGGGGTGTTCATCGGTTCGGTTCGGTTAAAACCAAATAAAACAGGCAAACCAAAGTTTCATTCGGTTCTCAAAAATAGAATCGAACCGACCGAATTAAACTTGTAAACCTATTAAAACGGAACCAAAGTAAATTTCGGTTTATTCCGTTCAACCAAACAAACTGAAGTACAACAGGTATGTTGAAACAGGCAGCTCATATTTTTCATACTTTCAAGTTATTTTTGCCTACTTAATAAAAAACATCCAAATCCTGGATGTTGAAACAGCATGTTCATAGGAGACGCACAAAAGAGATCTAATAATATCTAATGCCCAAATACAATAGAAACAGAAACCACACTGATCTTATACTTTGTTGTAGAAATAAATCCATTAATCAATAACAGTAATTCCTGTATTATCAAAATCCGCAACTTGGAGCAAACAAAGGCACTTTCTTTATTTTGGACCTAAAAGGACAGAGCAAACTCAATAAACGAAGCATCATCATCCCTTTAAAAAGAAAAAAAAAAGAACAGAAAGCATCAGAGAGCTTCCTAATTAGACCAAGTTATCATCCCCTTTTGTAAATTCAAAAACAAGGAGCAGATTTCGCCCGTCTACATTCTCGTCTTCACTTGCACCTCATCAAACAAAATTGGCCAAAAAATTACATGCACACAAAAGAGAAAATTTCAGTTCTTGTGTCAGTTAATTAAACCAAATCATGCGGTCCCTCTTCCTATTAGTTCAAAACGAAAAGAGGATATTGAGAGATAAACAGAGAAGTGAAGGATTGTGCTTAAGCTGTTAAGCCACAACAAATTTACACTCACAAGGTTGAACTGGAGCATGGATGTCCTTGACAAGGACCAAGGTGCACTGGTTCTCTCTCTGCTTGTGCCGATGCAGTTGTCTGACACTCTTCACGTCGATTGCCGGAGCTCTCCGCTGCCGCCGAGCGCCTCCTCATCCACCAACTTCCATCATCTCGGATAACCCCCTCCATTGAAAAGACTGACCATCGCTCTATCTGTTACTCTCTCGATCGATTTTTTTTTTTTCTCTTTCTTAGTGTTTTTTTTTTTTTCAATTGCTTTTCTCTTTCTTACAGGGACGGGATTTAGGGACTACGGGTCAGTGGTCATTGGTCGGTTGGGTTAACGAGGGTTTTAGAAATTGAAAACCGAACCGAACTACATAAACCAAATAACACCAAAATTTGAACTGAACTGGACCAATTAAACTGAAAAACCGAACCATTTGAAAAGAACTTTTCTGGTTCGGTTAAAAACCAAATAAACTGGACCAGATGAACACCCCTATACACTTTCATATGGAGATCATGTTGAAAGGTTCAGATTGATTGGTTGGACTTTTTAAATAGAGATATTGATCCATAGTACGGACCAATATGCGCTATACATAGTACTGTAGCCTCACTCTGTGGGGATATTATGTTTCTAAACTTGGTTTTTAATTGGTTATCTTTTTCTCTTGCAGTTGCAACTTTGTAGGAGATGCTAGCCTCCTAGGTTAGTGCTATGTGGGGTTTCCCTAAACTCTTGTCGGAAAGTTGGAAGGTGCAAATTTTTATGAATTAATGGTCTGATTGTTCTTTGCTTGTTTTGGCCTCAAAGTAGTTCTTCCTTTGTATATTGTTGGTCCCTTCACCGTTTGGCTCTGAATCGTGTTGTCAGTTTCAAATGTCAGTTTTGTATTCTCTAAGAAATTGAGGGGAAAATGGTGGAATTGGTTTGGTATATGCTAATTTGGGTGAAATTTTGTGCTTTAAACTGCTTTATGCGGTAATTAGTACAGTTAGAAAATGTGGAGTTCAATTTTTCTTCCGTTGTTGGCTGTTACATTTCACTGTTTTCTGTAGATTATTTTATTGTGTTTTCTAAATTAAACACCTGGATGCAATTGGCTAATACCACTAGCCGTAGTAAACAAATAACATTTCAAAATTTTAAAGTCTAGTTGTAATTTAAGAAATTCAGTATTCAAATGTTTAACTTCTTTGTTGTTTTTCCGAGTGCATTTGGGCAATATCGGTGCCGTTTGGAGTGTTTGCACATAATGCTCTGTTATTCTGTAGATGCAATGATGTTTTGAAATTAGTAAAGGTTGCGTATATGTGATCCTATTAAGTGGAGCAAACACATTCTGACTGATTGTTTCATTCAAGAGAGTTGTAATTATTTCTTCAGCTGGCTTGAAAAATCAAATATAACAGTAAGAAGGCCTAAACACTGCATCTTTTATTTTTGATGTCTTGTGGAAAAACTTGAAAAATTTATCCGACTGGTTGAGAATAGTACTAACCCGAGGTTAGCTAGCAATTTTTGAATTAGTAGTTGAGAATAGTGCTAACCTGAGTGATTTGAGAATAACGCTAACTTTGAACTATTCGGATTAGTAAAAATGTTTGTATATTTGAAATAGTAATGTAGAAAAATAATAAAGTAATGATTAAATTAATTTAATATTTAAATTTATATTATATTACATTTTATATTTAAATTAATATTATTTTACATTTAAACTAATATTTTTAATACTAATCTAAAAATTAAACTAATATTATGTTATATTTAATATAATATTTTATTTAATACAAATCTAATATTTAAAGTAATATTATATTACATTTAATATTTCAATTAATATTATATCATATTTAATATTTAAACTAATATTATATTATATTTAATCTAATATTTTATTTAATACTAATCTAATATTTAAAGTAATATTATATTACATTTAATATTTAAACTAATATTATATTATATTTATTATAATATTTTATTTAATACTAATCTAATCTAATATGATATTATATTTATTTAATACTAATCTAATATTTAAACTAATATTATATTACATTCAACACTTAAGATTTACACTAATATTATATTACATTAAAATTTTAAATTAATATTATATTATATTTAATCTAACATTATATTCAATATTAATCTAATTTGATATTATGTTTATTTAATAATAATCTAATATTTAAACTAATATTATATTACATTTAATATTTAAACTAATATTTATTTAATACTAATCTAATGTAATATTATATTTAATACTAATCTAATATTTAAACTAATATTATATTACATTTAACATTTAAACTAATATTATATTATATTAATCTAATATTTATTTAATACTAATGTAATCTAATATTATATTTATTTTTTGATACTAATTAAATATTTTATTTAATACTAATTTAATATTTAAACTAACTCCAATTAAGATGAATCAAATATTTTATTAATATCACTGACTCCACTAGCTCTATTCTTACTAACTCACCATTTTTATGGGTTAGGAATAGAGCTACTCTTGAGCTGACGTGGCGTTCCCATGACATCTCAAAGGAGCCTACCACCTTTTCTCGTTACTTCAGGCGACATTTGTGTTTCTCTAATTTAAGACCATCGTTCGTTCTAGTTCAAATTACAGGACATACATCTCATCTCCAAGGACTTGGCTGGATTACGGACATCTTGCTTTATTTCAAAGGTATCATATTTATCTCTTTCCTTTTTTTCTGATTTGCAAGGAATTTTGTATTAGGAGGAATTACTAAGATGATTATTTTGTATTATGAGGAATTACTAAGATCGATGATTATTTTGTTCGAACAGATACTATACAAGGTTATAAATGGAGGAAGAAAACAAACTCAAAGAGGAGACCAAAGATGTACTTCATCTAAAAGTCAAGAGCACTGAAAATGTTTCAGATGCTGAAGATGAGAAAAAGGAGATGGACATTGAAATACATGCAAAAACATTGCAAAAAGAGAAGAAAGAAAAGGATGGGGAGGAAAAAGAAGTGAAATCAGAGGATGAGAAGAAAGATAAAGAAAAGGATAGAAATGAGAAAAAGAAAGAGAAGAAAAAAGATAAAGAAAATAACAATGATGAGAAGGGCAAAGAAAAGAAGAAGAAAAAGAGCAAAGATAAGAAGGAAGAAAAGAGTGAGAAAATTAAAGATGTGGACACATTGAAGAAAAAGTTAGGAAATATCAATAGAAAGATCGAGGAGCTACTGGCAAAGAAGGAAGATATACTGAAACAGATTGAGAGAGCAATACCCAAAGAAGAGGACAAGGAAGAGATACTGAAACAGATTGAAGAGTTGCAACAGAAAGAGGGAGGAAAACCCAGAGAAGAAGAGTTGCAACAGAAAGAGGGAGGAAAACCCAGAGAAGAAGAGTTGCAACAGAAAGAGGGAGGAAAACCCAGAGAAGAAGAGTTGCAACAGAAAGAGGGAGGAAAACCCAGAGAAGAAGAGTTGTAACAGAAAGAGTGAGGAAAATCCAGAGAAAAAGAGTTGCAACAGAGAGAGGGAGAAATACCCAATGAAGAGGCCGTTGCTTGATTGATCTTTGGTACAAAGGGTTGCTTTGTGTAGTTATGATGATCCTTTTATGTATTTATTGTACTGTTTGTGTTATGTTTTTTCTTTTTTTCTTTTCCGGGGAAACTACTGTGCTCTTGTATCAGGAGTCCCTTGAGGACAGCCAAACCAAAAAAATAAAGAATAACTAAAGACATACAAATTTAGTTGTTGCAATTCACCTATACTCAACCTTTAAGTTTACCTTTAATTTTTTGTATCCTCATTCCTCAACCCTAATGTATGAATTACAACATTGATATAGTAAATGCAATAACATTTTCGCATGATTTGTTGATTTTTTAGCTAATTGCCAAAGCCTCCAAATACTTCTCAACATGGTCCAAACCACATAACTCCTTGACCACAGACATGGTTGCAGGGACTGGCAATTGGAATTCCAAAGGAGAATCTTTGGAACCCGTCAGAGAAAACAACTGTACTCTTGCAACTTTTATTGCATCTCTTGTTGCACTATGAACATATGATGCAAGGAGTAGAGGTGGTTCTCCAGAGGTTGTAAGAAAACACTGATATTATGTTAGTATGTTAAACATAACTGATGTTATAACCCAAAAATTTAATTTAGTTAATTAGCCTAATAATTAAAATTTGTACTAATTAAAACGTAAGATAATTGATTAGGTTAACCAAAAGGTTAAATAATTAAATGAATGAATTATGTTTATAAAGTTAATTTAACGAGTAAGGATTTATTAATTAAATTTATCATTATTGATAAAAATTGAATTTTGATAATTGACAAATCGATAATCAAATGGTAAAATAAATTTAAGAGCAATCGGTAAATTCGGTACGAATTTTCAAAACGCAAACTCGTTAAATTAAATAGAATTATAAAACCTAGCTAATCGATCTAACAACTTGTAGTTCTAGAATTTTCTGACCATCCGATTAAATGTTGCACGGATCTTGATGCCGTTCCTATTTACTTCCCTCCCTCCCTTCCTTCTCTCTCTCTATGTCCCCTGGCCCCTCGATTTGAACTGCTCCTTTGAGCTCTTTTGCGCTGTGCTGCGCGAGAAAACTTTAGGGTTTTCCCCTCTTTCTCCCGCGCGGTGCTGTTACCTGCCTCTGTCCCATCTCGCTCTGCGAGCGATGACTAAAGCGCGTGGATCTTACCTGCTCTCTGACGCCCTTGACCCTTGCACGATTTCTCTCGGGTTATATATCCCTTCTCTCGTTCTTGGTTCGGTTTTGCTTTCTCCTTTCCTTCGCCCATGTGCTGAGAAAACAAATCTCTCTCTCTCGATTCTGTTTGCCTTGTTGCTTGCGATACTCAAAACCCTAGGGTTTTGTGTGCTTGTGTTGTGATCGGTTGCCTTTGGCGCTTTGCTTGGTGATTTCCGGGTGCCTAGCGGAGCCCTTCTCTGTGGTTTGCTTGTTGGTTTTCTTTTTTTGAGGTCGGAAGTGAGGCGATCGCCTTGGAACCGGCCTATCTTGCCCCTCTTGCGATTTCTCCTCTTTCGGGTAATTTCTTGTGCACACCCCTTATTGTTGATTGTGTGTTTTCTGTGATGTTATGACTGTGGATTGACGTCTCGCGCGGGTTGTTGATTTTCCCGGCTTGACGATTGTTGAATTGGGGTCTGTTTCTTTGGGTTGTTGCTTTGCGGGTTGGCTTTGTTGCCTTACTGGTACCGTTATCAGTACCGGTTTTATCGGCTTGTTTTTTTTCTTTTGCTGGGTTGCAGGTCTCTTGGGTCTGATCTTACCAGTACCATTATTGGTACTGGCTTCTCTTACCTTTTTCGTGTTGAAGGTGCAGATGCACCCTTTCTGTGCCTTGCCAGTTCTGTGCTGGTTTCCCATGCGCTCGACCCTTGTTGTTTGATGGATGCGCCTTGTTTTCCTTTGCGTACCAGTACTGTACTGGTACTGGTCTTTTGGTGTGCTGGCTTGGTTGTTTGCTGGTTTTGCTGGTTTGGCGCTGGCTTTCTTGTTCTGTGTTGCTTGAGGTAATGGTTGTGGTTTGTTATGTGCCTAGTTGCGATACGCCGGTACCAGTGAGTACCGGCCCAGTGTGGCTACTGGTACCGGGTTTCCCTTTTTGCGGCTTTGATTGTTGTGGGTTTTGTGTTGTACCAGACTTGAACTGACAGGGACCAAATGGTAAAATTTAAATAATTGAGGGTTAAAATTGGAAATTTGGACCCTTGTGTGAATGATTAAATTTAGGGGCCTAAATGCAAAAATGTGGAGTTTTGAAGTTGGGCTTTTCGGATTGGGCCTTGGCTAATTATTTGAGATTTGGGCCTTGGTTATTAAATGAGTCAAGGCCTTGGGCCCTTTTGTTTTTAGGCCGTGGCTGTTGGATTTTAATATTGGGCTTAGCCCAATCTGAAATAAATAATAAATGGTTGAAAATTCAATTTGGGCTTTGGAAATTGTTAAAATAGGCTTGGCCCAAATTGAATGTTAAAAGAGAAAGGATTAAACGTGGGCTTTTGGAAAATAAGTGAAGTAAAAATCGAATAATGTACTTTGGGTCTCGAGCCTCCTTTTTGGTTTGGCTCGATCTGAAGTTTTCACTTAAAGACGAGAAATGATTAGAAAAATCCTGGATTGACGACTCATGACATACTATGAGCAGATACTAGATTATCCAAACAGGGCAATGTATGATCCCGAAACACACAACATTAAAATAAATTAATTACAACACACCGTAGTTAAATAGGATTTTAAAATTAAGAAATTGAATTCTAAATATAAATATGCTGTTAATTAATAAAGGACAATTAATTAATAACATATTAATATTTTTGTTTTTTGAATTATTACGATTACAAATTTTTATTAAGTAGGATAAATAGATAATCAACGTATTATATTATATATATATTTATGAATAAAGCAACACGTGCAACATTAAAATAAATGTACGACTTTAAAAGTATAAGAATAATTGATTAGTAACGTGTTATAATTAATTACGTACATAGGAATAAAATAAATTGATTATAGTTAATTAATTAGGAAACAAACTTTTATACTACAAGTATTTAATTAAGGTTAAATAATAGCAATTTAAATTACGTGAATTATACCTTACGTATTTTTATCGTATAAATACGTAATAACATTATGTAAATATTATAATAAATTATTTAAGCAGTTTATCTTCAAATTAAAATATAATAACTATTTAATTTATGTTAAATTAAATTAAACTAAATTAGATCTAATTACTCATGCTCAATCGGAACCGAGTCAAACTGACCGAACCGATTGAGCATATTTCAAACCATAGTTAGTAAATTAGATTCGAACACTTAGTTAAAAATAATTAAACGGAGAAAAGGGTTACGGATATTTAGTTTAGTATTTAATTAAATTACATCCGAATTACAGGTCAGCAGACCTACCTCGATTCCAATCCGTGGACCGATCCCGCTGACGCTTGTACAGGAGCAGACGAGAATTACGCGAATTACGGAGGCTATTGTTGCTTCGGCCTACGATTCAGGTGTGGGATATCTGAATTATTTCTTTCATGGCGTACTCTTACCAAGTCGACCACTTGACCTAACATTTGTACTTTAAATTAATTAGATGCATTAGAGCATGTTTAATTATTTCTGAACTGTAATTAGGTTTTGTATAACCCTGATTAAATGAAAATTTATTGCTTTCTTAGGAGTAGCGTAATTTAATTATATAATATATTAGTTTAGGATATTAGTTGTCCTCTTCTCGTAAATGACAACATATTATTGTAGTTGAGCATATGCATTGGTGAGAATTAAGAAGAAGACCGAGTGACTGCGTTCCGGCTGGTTGGTATGGAACTAGTCGGCCCGTTAGCCACTGAGCCGGGAGATCACTTGATTTTTTGGGAGGTCTTTTAGGATTATTATTATATATATTAAAGTTGATAGTATATTCTTTTCGTTCATTTTACCATTTACGTGCGGTCCGATCTCGAGTCCAGAGGCACGGAAACGATTCGGGAGTTATCCCCCTACATTAGGAGCTACAGGCCTAGTACGGCTTCTGCGGTTGCGGTGGCATATTTTATTTTTATTGTACGGGCCGATCTCGAGCCCTTTATCTCATTTGGTCTAGCCAGACGGTGGAGTTTCATTGTCTGCTCATGAGGAAACGGATTAACAAATTCTTACGTCTTGCTTGTATGTTTTCTCCTATTTTATATGTTTGGATGAAGAATCGTTTTAGAGTAAGGTAAAATACACAGAATTTGATATATCCATCTGCTAGCGTGCCTTTCATGTGGGGCAATGCTCGATGTTATTAGGCATCGAGTATCGTTGTATACTCTGATCGCAGTACTTGGATTATATCGTATTTGAGATATAAATTCAAATTGGCACGGCACGGGGTGAGAAATTATCCATATTATTATTATATTAATTTGTACACACAGTACTTATGTACTGGACCCCGATTTTGATATAAAAATATTCTCCTCCTTGTATTTTATTTTGGGAAAATCTTGGTGTTTGATCCTAAAAAGTTGCCAATTCATTTATAAAAATAAACACGTTCTTTATTGGCAATTTTGGGTGATTGGTGAACCCTAAAAAAAAATATATATATATATATAATGGGAAATGGGAGGATAAATGGGTAAAGAAAAAATAGAACATAAATGGATTTGTCCATTCAATGGAGGGGATTAATTGAATCCATTTATATCACAAAAGTTAGAAAAAAAATTATAGCTCACGGCTTTGAGATTGATTTGAGTTATTATTGACTTGGACCAAAGTAAAAAAAAAAAAAATAACATTGATGGCCATATTGGATTGATTAAAAATAAATAAATTCAAAGCCCAATATTAATAAAGCCCAAAGTTGAAATCAAGTGGCTGCTGGAATTGGCCGAACCAAAAATCACATATGCAGGCCGAACCAAGTAAGTTGATTGAAGCTGCTGCATGGCCGAATTAAATTGGGTGAAGGCTTCGGCCGGATTAAATTGGACTAGCCGAATTATTGCAAGGCCTAAGAAAATGAAGATGCTATAGAATATGCTATAGATATTTTTGTTCCTATAAACACATGTTACATAACAAATGAAGATGTCAAAATAGAAAGATTGAATATGCTCTAGATATTTTTGCTCCCATGGACACATGTCACATAACCAATGAAGATGATAAGATGCCAAGAATATTCCCTCCAAGCTTGAGGGATAAGCATGACCCTTTAAATGTATCTAAACCTTTGAATGGGATTTAATACAAAGGGGTGGTGAGGATCATGCCAACAAGGCTCCTCTAAATCCTAGACTCTACCCCTTGCCTAGCCTATATAAACTCTTCGTGTGAAGATGAAGGGAGAAGCTTAGAAGGCTGAAATTCTACAAAAAGCAAAAATAGGGCAGCAACCACTACATCTTGCATCCTCAAATACACAAGCCACACAAGGCTTAAATCACACACACAACACATAGAGCAAAGCTTTTGAAGCTTCTTCCCCAGAACCCTCTTCTTCTCAAGTCGAAAACCAAAGAAAATAGATAGAAATTTATAGCTTTTGCAATGTAGAAACATCAAGAGTTTTGATTTTCATGTATAGCCACCATGGATGAATAAAGTGTTTCTTATTTGGAGCTTGAAATCTATTTTGTTTCTTTACTACTTTGTTATGATGAATCTTGTTTCTTCTCTTTCTTTACTATCTTGCTTCTCTCTTTGATTTGCATTGCTCTTTCTTTTTGGAGCTTATGAGTAATAATGGTGAAGGCTTCATGATAGTCTAGTTCATCTTATGATGAGCAAGAGAAATGATAGTCTAATGATCACTAATGATGCCTCTTCTTTTTATTGTCTTCTCTTTTCTTCTTTTCTTTAAATGCGTCTTTTAATTCTTGTATAAAGTAATCAAATGGCAAAGATATAGATGTTTGAGCTGGATATTCCATTCATATCTAACTCATTTCATTATTTTATTAGAAATGATTAAAAGGTAACAAAAATAAAAATAATCAAAGTGAAAAGATAGAGATTGACAATGGTTGAGCTGGATAGCTCCCCGTCAAATCCTCTTTAATGGACCTATATTACATATGGAAGTTATTTAATTTCCTTACACACATACATGTGCATATGTGTACTGGATTACACAAAATAAGGAAATTAAATAATCCAATATGTAAAATAGTGAGAGATGGAGGTTTAATATGTAAATAGACAATGGCTAAGACTATTTTATGTCATTTACATCTGGAGCCAATGATTTCTTGATGATTTGTCCTCTAATCAAGATAAAGAACACTCAAATCATGATTTCAACAAAAATTGTCTTGCAAAAATCATATTTTGACATCCTCTTGATGCTTAAACCCTTTAATTAAATAAACTTTTGAAATTTTGATCTTCTTTCTTTTACTTCTGGTATAGTATCAACCCAAACTCAACAACTAAGCACCATGCAAGTGTTGTTGGTACAAAGAAAACCCTCAAAACAGTGAAATCGACCAGTTCTGGTAAATAAGTCAGTGCAGACTGGTACGAGGACCAAAATGAAAAATAAACTATACAGTCAGATAGAGGACTTTAAAACACACAATATAGACCCAAATTTTACATTTATAGCATTTTCTATGCATTTTCTATGATTTTCTAAAGTTCAGCTTTCGAAATATAAAAACCAGCAAAAATACCAGCATAGTTTCCCAGTTTACCCCTGTGTTTAGACCCCTTTCTGGTACAGCTAGGAAGCTCCAAAATTCATGAAATTTTACCAGTGTGTAGAGCATCATTTCCTGAGAATTTTCATATAAAGAACATTAAATTTGGTTGAGCAGATCTTTCAGGATGATTTTTCAAATTTGGCAATGTCGAAAAATAAAAAACTGCACAGCTCAAATTCACTGCTGTTTTCTTGTTGCTTCTGACTTTACATGGTCCTTGGGCACAAAAATAAATCTTAAAAACTCATAAAAATTGACAGGGTTATATTTTGAACTCTCCTCTTTAAATCCATATAAAGAACAAATTTTTTGGTGTAGCCAATTGTCGGGAAATGGTCTTCAAAGTTCAGCAAAACAGAAAACTGCTGCTCCATTTACCAGCAAGTACCTCTGCACGAAAACACACATTTGGCATAGCTCTGAATTGTGTTTGGCAAAACTGTTACACAGGCATATAGATCATGACTAAACGAACATTTTCATATAAAGAATATAAAATTTGGTGTAGCCAAAATTGGCGGGAATTGACCTTCAAAGTTCGGCAGTTCAGAAAAACAGAAAACTGTTGGTCACCACTTGGCACTTCCGTTTGACATAGCTAAACGCCATGAAAAATCATGAAAATTGGCTGACTTGTAGTCTTGACATCATAGTACAGGGCGGTAAAATTTCATTTAAAACCATCAAATGGAATGAAAGACATCAAGTCTCAGAAATTGACCAAACTTGGTAAAAACTGCACATGCAAAAGTAGCAGCTTCAACTTTACCCGTGCCTTTGTGCAATCTTAAGACATAAAAAATAATGTCTCAAAAATTATGAAACTTTGCGGGATTGTAGTTTGCACCACCCTCTTCAAAACCATATAAAGTACCAAAATTTCTGTTCACTGGATTGACTAGAACCAGGTTCCAAAGTTGGACAAAAATGATAAATGCACATATGTCTGTGTACATGCACATTAAATGCCAAATAAATGTAAAAAAATGTGTTTAAGTTCCCATATGCTCTCCAAATCTAACGTTTCATGCTTGCAGGATAAAATCATGCCATCATATGATCAAATCCCACGAAAAAGGAGTCATTGCTGTTGACTTAAAGCAGTGATGAAAGCTGACAGGAGTTCCTCTTCTACAAATCCATTTCGCAAAAGAATCGAGTCAAAACCACGAAGAACATGAAGGCAGCAGTAGCTAGAGGCCCTCAGCCCAGATCTTGAAGGCCCAAAGCAAATCTCAAAGCCCAGATTGATAAAGAATTAGGACCTTGTTACAAACAAACCCTTTTGACAAAAGGAAATCACAAGCGTAGTCTTGGACATTTACAAATCAGTCCCTGACACCTTATAAACTTCTCAAACAAGTTCCTGAAAGCCCAAATTGCTCTCTAAACCCTGTCAAATCCCAAATTACAAAATTCAGTCCCTCCAGCTTTACAAATAGGCCCCTGGAAAAAATATAAAACTTCACAAAAAATCACTTTTAGTCCTTTTTTGCCATAACTTCTCTACTTCAAGTCCAAATTGACTCAAACCACCTCCAAATGAACCCAAATTAAATCATCTATACTTCTAAACTAAAATTGAATACGTTCAAACGTCAACCAAATCCTAAAATGACCAAAATACTCCTTTTTCTCAAACTTAAATGATTTATCCATAAACAAAATACAAATAAAACATGTCATGAATTAAATATAAATAAAGAATGCTTATACATTTTTCAAGCATCAAAATCCCTTTTCAAGATGTAATAAACATTATTTTAACATAAAATCACACACACACACACATGTATTCAAGTAGAGAGAACCAACGAAACCAAATCCAAAAGTCAGTACATGAGCCTCTCTTTTGGCCCTATTATTCAGCTCACAAAAATAGGCACAAATCCTGGAATGAACGAGGTATTCAGTTTGACTTGGAAGGGTCTGCTGATGTAATTAATGGTGAGGGCTTGCGCTCGCCGGGAGTTAAACGTCCCCACAATCATTAAACTCTCTCGATAGACTAATCATGAACGGTAGGCCTATCGAGGGTGACCAGAAGGAATAGAAGGAAGAAATAAATGTTTCAAGTTCGATGTTCTCTCTATGTCTTGAAAACAGAGAGCACTGAACCTTGAGACATTGCGCGCATATGCACACACATTCCCTCTTGTGCAACTTTCTGCACCCTACACTTGGCATGTTGGCATATTAGGATAATCGCATCATTTCATCTACTATATGCATTTTTCTTTTGTAGATAATACGATAGGTTTCATTACTGCAGCATGTGCATTAAAAATGAAATAATTACCGAATTTTACGTAGGTTACAATTTAAATGTGTTTTGACTTAGAGGATCCCTGAAGGGATAATACGGGTCACATACTGGGCGATCATTCGCTCACCCACCTTTTGATATGAGATTTCAGGTACAGGGACTGGCGATCCGCAACAGGAGACGTCGGGAGCTGTCCCCGATGGCCACGCCGCTTGTTAGTTTGTATTAGGGCTTTGGTTAGGTTTACGAGTTCCAATGTTTTTGATTTAGTACATTGGACTCGATAGATCATGTATCCCAGACTATATTATTTTATCCTTATGAGGATCGTATGAATGATATGTATGTTATGTTTATTTGAGTTTATGACTATTGCTTGTTTGTTTTATTTCGCTTCCGCTGTGCTTGATTATTATATTTGTTTAGCCTTGCGTATCTTTATGATTATTAGACACGAGGCGGGAATTGATTACACCTTAATTCAGAATTTCTGATTTGAAGTGTGACAACTAACAACTGTAATCTGGCCAGTTTGTATCAGTACAGGTACAGACAGATGTGCCTTCTTTTACATCCTCTAGTGAAGTTGAAAGAATCATGGCATGCCATAAGCAAATCCAAGCCATACAATCCAATAAAAAGATTGTCCATTTCCCCAAAAGATTAAATATTTTTTTTAAACATATAAAAAGTATTTAAACAACGATCAGTGCAGACCTGTACCCCTCAGCATCAGCACCAGCACTGATACCAACAAAGACGCGCCCCCCTTAGGGCGTGCTCCAGACTGGTTGAATGGAGGGGAACGAAAGGGAGAGTGGGGGGAAGGTCACCATGTTACTCGCTCCATAAAATAGACGCCGAAGGGAAAGTATCACAGCGAGAGTGACACGGTTACTCTAGATCGATGTAATTTGTCCTCCAAATCGGAGTGTAGCGGAAGGAAAAACGGCACAATTGCGACAATTTACCGAGTTTATCCTTTTCCCGCCTCTTCTTTCGTTTTCCCTCCTCCCAAATCAAGTATTTCTTTCATCAACGTAGTGTTGTCTCTTTCTCCGTGGCTTTGGAGTTTTTGGCCAGGTAAGCTTTCAAGCATCCTTTTATTTTGTTACATTGCCTTCTCAATTTCAACTATCTCACACAATTTATTGCACAGCCACTATATAAGAGTGCTATGGTCACAACATCAGGTTGATGCCCTATAGAAATCATGTCATGTAAAATCTTAGAAATCATGCCTTTTAGAAATGTGTAAATCTTAGGATGCACGCAAGTTGTTCGATGAAATATCCATTTGAGGATCATATAGTTGATGTTGCATTTGAGGATCTTAGAGGGTTTGGTTATATATCTGACATTTAATTTTTTTATTGCAAATGTATGTTTGACTACTTGAGTTGCTATCTAATTAATTAATTAATTAAGCTTACACTTGGAAACCAGTTTATTCAGTCTGAAACTATATGCTTTATTTTGGTATGAACAATAGTAGTTCTTTCTTTTTCACATTTTTCTATTTATGAACAAATTGGCAAGTAGTCCTTCCAACAAGAAAACTAAGACAAAGGAACAAAGAATCAGGTTTTTATCCTAATTTTTGTAATGATTGAGTTTGCAAAATTAATAGTAGTTTAGTTTGTACCAGTCCGGACCGGTACGCAAATATCAGGAAATTAGTGAAAGATTGGAGGGTGTGAAGATTGCAGTTGATTTAATTTGACCTTGATTTGAATTGGTATATTGAAAGAGGACAAGATTGCAGAGATTTTTCTTTCTTTCTTCTTTACGTTTCTTAGAATTATGCACTTAAACTTTAATTAATATATGATTTTTCATTATCTTTTCTGCAGGGAATACCAATTATGATCGCTCAAAGTTTGTACCAGCACTATGTGTTCATATGTATAATGTTATAGTATGCTGGGCTACTAATTATGATATTATCAGGGAATACCCACAGAGACAGTATGAACAGAGCCTTCTACTTTTAGTTGAGCACAAATTTGTTTTAAAATTGAATTTTGGTTTCTGTTTATTTTTTCCAATTGCAGATAAATTATGTCTCAGGTCATAATAACGAAACTCTGTTTGACATTATCAGTCTCAAGGTAATACATAAGTGGGCAAACTTATAACGCATTTGTTCCGAGAGAAGTATTCAGTTTTTTTCTGTTTCAAATTTCAAGTTTCGATTAATCATTGAAAATCTACTTTTTAATAGTGTCATGTTGTAGTTATTATTATTATTATTATTTATTTGTTACTCTTATAATTGTTGTAATTAAAAACCTACTTATAAGTTGTTATAATTAAATTTATTTATTTATTTTTGCAGACTCCATTTGAACTATCAATTGAATATAGATGTAGAAATGATGAATTACGTTGCTTCAAGCATTGTTGCTCTCTTCCAGGTTTTTGCTCTTTATTTTCCACTTTCTGGCAAGCTCTGCTGTATAAGATATCAAAAACATTCCAGTAAGTACTGTACCAGCCAGTTGTGTACTTTTGTATTTTAGCTGGTATGTGACGTATGGTTTAATAAAGGAATTTCAATAAAAGTTGTGATTCCAAGTTTAAAACACAAATTTTCAATAAACTTATATGTTTCCTTTAAATTTCTTGTTCTCAACATCTTGCTGCACTTAATTTAGGATAATATACACCATACTGTTCAAACAAATTACTGTTATAAAGTATTGAAACCAAAGGAAACAGTTGTTGGTTTCACGGGGGAAAAATTGTCTAGAACACTAAAAAATCATTTTCTCCCAATTTGTTAGGAATTTGGAAATGATATTTATACAGTACTTCAAACATAGTCATATGCATTTTTAGAATTTTTATAGAATTTTTGGACAAACACATTAATAGGAATAATCAAAATAGTTAGGATCTGGAAAATAAAAGAAAACAGTCAACTGTGAGTTGACCAGATTAAATTTGATGAATTCCTTAATAAAATGTTTGAAATTAAGTTGTGTACACCTCTAGACATGTTCATACATGACTTCTATGCATTTTTAAACATTTAGATTGTACAGATTAAGCATCAAGCAACAATTTTGAAAAAACATCTTTTAGCTCTTTTGAATAAGGAAAAAACAGTGAGCTGAGTTCTTACTTTTTTGGTAAATGCACTGCTATTGTCAAAGAATGGGTGCTCATACTACTTAATGCGTGAAAGGTGTCAGGAAGCATGAACAATGGGGGACTGCAATGCAGTTCATTCCTCAGTAGTTTAATTAGGATCTTAGTTGCGGTTTAGTTAGTTTTTACATTGCCTTTCCTGTACTTTAATTTTCATTCAATTTCTAGGACATCACCATATTTACTGGTAAGAGGAGAGGGGCTGTCAAGACAAAAGGGAGAAAGTCACGAATAGGCCCCTTGCCTTTTCCTATTTATCAAGTTGCAAAAGGCGGGTTGATAGGTCCATTTTCTGTTTTAAATTAGGAGTCATGGATGCTTTAAAGTAGGTAATTGTTACTTGTATGTTTTTCTATAACTTATTTTCTTTTGACAATGTAATATTTTGACTGTTGAGATTAATATATATACCTACGGGTTTTCTCCTAAAAAAAAAGCAATGAGAATATGTATTTTTCTACGGGTTTTTTTTATTAATTTCATTGGTCTATTTTTTTTTTATGAAAAAATGTTATTTTTTTTCTCTTATAATATGTTTCTTTTGCAACGCACGGGTACGATACTAGTAATATACTACTAATAAGGAAGCATTGGAGCCACATTGATTGCGGCTTTATCTTTTCCAAGTTGTTTCTTTGTTCGTCTCTGCTTACGAGTTACGATACTCTTCACTATTCACTCTTTTTTTTGTCGTTTTGAATAAGATCTGATGAATCCGATCCCAAAGAGACCACTTGACACATCTGAAGAGTTCTGGTGTGGTTTTACCGCAAATCCCAAATCCCAAACCTCAAACCCGAAATTCCAAATCCCAAACCCAAACCCAAACCCTTAAACCCCAAACCCTAAACCCTAAATCATATAGCCCACATTTGATTTTATTGAAGCAGTTACACAAAATACATTCGGTGAAAATACATTCGGTGGTTAGGTGTAATGCAAGTTTCTATTGCAAATTATCTACAAATAAGACTTAAAAATTTATTTATTCGATTTTCAGGATTTAAATATTCGGCCAATTAAATATTTGGCTGGCTAAAGTTTCGGCGGCCTAATATTTTTAAAATTCTTCAGCAAGATTGGACAATTCTGTTATTTTGTATTTAATTTTGGATATTAAAAAAAATTTGGCAAATTGAGAGTCCAGTTGTAATTTGGACAGAGAAAATAAATTTTAGCCGAGTGTCCGTTTCAGGCTTTGAGCATGTGAAGCGAATTCTTTACTCAATTATGGGCCAAATTAATTCCTCCCGGTCAACGGAGTCGGTACAAGTCAGTCGTGAGAAGTGTGGCATGTAGCATTTTGTTACCAGTTTGTGCCTACCCCTGACGGAAGTCCCTGGCCGAGCAGCAATGCGATTGTAAGTTTCGCGAAACACTCGCTACATATAATATACTACTAATAAGGAAGCACCGGAGCCACATTGATTGCGGCTTATCTTTTTCAAGTTGTTTTTTTATTCGTCTCTACTTGCGAGTTACGATACTCTTCAGTCTTCACTGATCACTCTTTTTTTTGTCGTTTTGAATAAGACCCGATGAATCCGATCCAAAGGGACCACAGGACACATCTGAAGAGTTCTGGTGTGGTTTTACACGGAAGAAGAAGAGAGGAAGTTAGTAAAGATGCATAGAGGCTTGGTTTTCGCCATTAATGGCGAGAGGTTTGAGGTGTCCGACTCGGACCCGTCGATGACTTTGCTTGAGTTTTTGAGAAGTCGGACTCGGTTCAAAGGATCCAAGCTTGGATGCGGCGAAGGTTTCATATACTTCTCTTACTTTTATTAGAATTGGACCAATGCAACTTTTAAACATTACTTCATTCCAACTCATTTTTCTTTATGTTTTGTTTGCGTTTTGATTTCTATATCTGTGATATTAATCTTTATCTTTTTTTTTATTTCGCACGACTTAAAGAGTTTATATACTCTATTATTCTCATCTTAAAATGTATAAGATTCAAGTCTTTTTTTTCACTTCCAATTTAGGGGGTTGCGGAGCTTGTGTTGTTCTCCTATCAAAATTTGATCCAGTTACCAATCAAGTGAGCGATTTCTCTGTGAGCTCATGCCTGACACTGCTTGCCAGCATAAACCATTGTTCTGTTACAACTACTGAGGGGCTGGGCAATACCAAAGATGGCTACCATGCAATTCACCAGAGGTTTGCCGGGTTTCACGCTTCTCAGTGTGGGTTCTGTACTCCTGGCATGTGCATGTCTCTTTTCTCTTCCCTTGTCAATGCAGATAAAGACAATAGTAGGCCGAAACCGAGAGATGGATTCTCTAAGATCACGGTTTCTGAGGCAGAGAGGACTATTTCGGGTAATTTGTGCCGATGTACTGGCTACCGGCCCATTGTCGATGCTTGCAAGAGCTTTGCTGCAGGTGCTGATATAGAAGATTTAGGTTTTAATTCATTTCAGAAGAAAGGGGATAATGGTGATGTTTTTACTGAATTGCCCTTTTATTCTTCTGAGGGGCTTAGCAGTTTCCCTGAGTTTCTGAAAATTGAGATCAAATCCTCTGTGGCTTGTCAATCTTTTGCTGGGGGCAGGTGGCACTGCCCCAAAAGCATAGAAGAGCTGTGTAATCTGCTCAATTCTGAATCACTAAGTACAAATCGTGTAAAACTAATTTCTGGTAACACCTCTTCTGGTGTTTACCGGGAACAAGATTTCCATGACCATTACATTGATTTAAGAGGGGTCCCAGAGTTGAATATCATTAGAAGAGATACCAATGGCATTGAAATTGGAGCAGCAATAACAATTTCTAGGGCTATTGAATTACTAAGGAAAGAAAGCAAAAGCAGGGTATTTGCTAAGCTAGCAGATCACATGGAAACAGTGGCATCAAAGTATATCCAAAATATGGCGAGTATAGGTGGGAATTTAGTCATGGCACAAAGAGACCAGTTTGAGTCTGACATTGCCACAATACTTCTAGGTACTGCCTCAACTGTGAGTATTCTTTCGGGCTCAGAGAGGCTAAGTCTAACACTTGAGGAATTCTTACATATGCCTCCATGTACTAACAAAATTCTTCTCTTGAGCATTTACATCCCTTCTTGGGTTTCTTCTTGCAATGTTTTGTTTCAAACATACAGAGCAGCATCAAGGCCTTTGGGTAATGCAGTGGCATATGTCAATGCATCTTTCTTAGCACAGACTGTGATAGATGAGAAAACAGGAGATGTCATTTTGGATAATGTACTGTTAGCTTTTGGTGCATATGGAACAGAGCATGCAATCAGGGCTAGGAAGGTTGAGGATTTCCTGAAGGGTAAAACTGTCAATACATCAGCTCTCCTGGAGGCAGTTAGAATTCTTAGAGAAATTCTGGTAGTGAAAGAAGGCACTAGGCATGCTGCTTATAGGATGAGCCTAGCCGTTTCTTTTCTTTTTAAGTTTCTTTCTCCTGTTACTAAAGGCTTAATTGTGCCTGGAGAAAATGGTTGTGTGGGTGTTGAAAGAGGTACCAAATATTCATTTAGTGAAGGATCAATAAATGGGAATGTACATGAAGAATATCAGATGCTTCTATCTTCAAATCAAAAGGTCGAACTTAGCATTGAGCATCTTCCTGTTGGTGCAGCAACTAAGAAAATTGGAGCCGAAATGCAAGCTTCTGGTATGTATTCATGGAATTAAATTGTACAATTTTTTCTAGATTTGTTAATACAAGAACTCTTTGATAATTTGGTCTTGTTATTTTCCATATTTAAAAGTTTAATCATTTTGTATTTCAGAAGGGAAGAACTTGACATTATTACATCAAAATAAATGGAAAACCACTCAACATAGGTGAAACAGTCTGTGGTCTTTATAAAGTTTGTTACGTCCATTTTAATGGAAAATCGATTGATGTAGGTGAAGCAGTGTACGTTGATGACATCCCTTCACCGAGAGACTGTCTTTATGGTGCATTTATTTATAGCACAAAGCCTTTAGCCCATGTAAAAGACGTCAGGCTCTCTTCTTCGGCACATAAAGTCGTATCTGTTGTATCTGCAAGTGATATTCCAAAAGAGGGTAGTAATGTAGGAGCAAGCACTATTTTTGGATCAGAACCACTCTTTGCTGATTCGGTTGCTGAGTATGCCGGCCAACCAATTTCTCTTGTGGTACTCTTGTGAAGCTTTTGCATTTTTTTTTAATATTATTAGAAATGGAATCATTACAATTTTAAAAAGGATGTTTCTAAATTAAATGATATTTCAAGATTTTAAACACTTTTTATTGTTCCTGTTTTTCCTGTTTGAAATAAAAATGGCAATTGTCTTACTTTTGGAGAAAAATATAGCATATCACTTTTTAATTTTACTTTTTTAAAAGTGAGATTCTGTTGCACATTTTTCAACAATTCAACCACTCAACAGGAATGTGCTACTTTGCAAAAAAAGATCTTACATTCTATATGTATCTGACCAAATTAGCCCTTAGCTAGCTAAGTTTTCTTTCGAATAGGTCGCACAGACACAAACATTGGCAAACATGGCAGCAGGGCATGCAGTTGTTAATTACAGCACTGAGAACTTGGAAGCACCAATTTTAACATTTGAAGAGGCAGTAGAAAGATCCAGTTATTTTGAGGTCCCTCCATTCCTGTATCCTCAACAAATTGGTGATTTCTCTAAAGGAATGGAAGAAGCTGATCACAAAATTATATCATCTGAGGTATATACACTTGTTGCAATAGCATTGGGTTGTACACGAGCACTGAGAACTTTTGTTGAGTGTGCTTCTTATTTAGATATATCTTAGATGGAGAACTTTTGTGATCTTTCTGTTTAAGACCATTATCACTCTGGTTACATTTATTATTTAAAAAACTTCAGCTTCATTGACGGTATTATTCATTCTCTAACTGTGCAAATTTTAGCCGGCATGTAACTATCTTTTCCAGGTTACTCTGAGCTCACAATACTGGTTTTACATGGAGATGCAGACTGCTCTGGCAGTACCTAATGAAGACAACTCCATGGTGGTATACACTTCAAGTCAAACCCCTGAGACTGCACAAAATGTGATAGCCAAATGCCTTGGCATCCCATGTAATAGCGTGCGTGTTATTACTAGAAGAGTTGGTGGAGGCTTTGGTGGAAAAGCTGTTAGAGCATTGCCTGTAAGTTTCACAAACTAATGCCAAGTGTTGTTGTAAATAACACTAAATATTTCATCTTTTACTTGCAAAAAGCATGAAACACTACTCAAGCACATTTTATACCTAGAATACTTTAGGTCCTGTTTGGTACTTCCATCTTCTTCCAGAATAAGGTGGAAGAAGAGAGCTTCCGGAAGAATTCTTCATCTGCTCTTTCTACTTTCTTGTAACAGTTTTCGGGTGCTAATTCTGGAAGAAACAAGTAATGATTCATAGAAAATAAAAAGAAAAAAAAACAAGAAATTCTTCATATTAAAATTTTGTATCAAGTTTCTGGGAAATATTTGGGTACAATTTAGTCATTTATTGATTGGTAGATTTTCTATTGGTATGGTTTGAGTTGAAACTTTCAAATAACCCAAGTATTTTGTTGTTCTTTGCATACACGAGTTATTTCCCTATGAACTGTGAGGTTTGATTTGCAAAAAGCCTAATGTTATCGTCACCAAGTTTTGTGGACTTAGGTTGGTCTGTTGTTCCACTGGTGTCAGGCACAGTGCAGCCTGGCGTATACTTGCCTGTATCAGTAAGATATTTTTCTTCATTCAGAGTTTCTAACTGGTGTCTTTTCCTTCAGAAACTTGTATTTGACAGGCATTATTTGGCTCTTTTTGATTTATTAAGTAAAATTAATTTAGTTTATTCAAATTTTGGTCAGGTGGCAGCTGCTTGTGCACTTGCTGCCCATAAGTTGCGTCGACCTGTCAGAATGTACCTTGACCGAAAGACTGATATGATAATATCAGGAGGCAGGCATCCCATGAAAGTGACCTACTCTGTTGGTTTTAAATTTGATGGTAAAATCACAGCCTTGCATCTAGACATCCTAATTAATGCAGGTGCGACCCAAGATGTATCATTAATTATTCCCCATAACCTAGTTGGACCTCTAAAGAAGTACAATTGGGGTGCCTTATCTTTTGACATAAAAGTTTGCAAAACCAACTTGTGTACCAAGTCAGCCATGCGGGCCCCAGGAGAGGTACAAGGGTCTTACATTGCTGAAGCTGTTATAGAGAGTGTGGCTTCGTTTCTCTCCCTTGATGTCAGTTTAATAAGAGAGAAGAACCTCCATAGCTACGAAAGCCTCTCTTTGTTTTACAAAGGTATTGTAGAGGATCCATCTGAGTACACTCTCCCTTCACTCATTTCAAAATTGGTTTCCACTACCCAATATGGAGATCGAGTAGATGCGGTTCAATCCTTTAATAGAAGCAACATATGGAGGAAACGTGGTATTGCTTGTGTACCAATAGTGCATGGTGTGATGCTTAGACCCACCCCTGGTAAGGTGTCAGTGCTTAATGATGGATCAGTTGTGGTTGAAGTAGGAGGGATTGAGTTGGGGCAAGGACTATGGACCAAAGTGAAACAAATGACGGCATTTGGTCTAGGCCGACTTGGGTTTACTGGAGATGATCTTTTGGAGAAGATAAGAGTTATTCAAGCTGACACACTGAGCATGATACAGGGTGGGTGGACTACTGGCAGTACCACATCAGAGTCTAGCTGTGAGGCTGTTAGGCTTTCTTGTGGCATTCTTGTCGAAAGGCTGAAACCAATTAAAGAAAGTGTGGAGTCACAAAACAGCTCACTCACTTGGAATGCTTTAATTAAACAGGTTTGTACTAAATTTGTGGCCACTGGCCATCATATTTGCATTTGAGGGCTCTCTCATACTGGGAGTACCTTGCACACTGTCATTACCATACTTTGGTAGCAAATAAGACTTAGCTATGAAGGCACAACTAAGACTCGGCTGTCTAAACTTTAGTGTACATCAGCGTGCAATAGGGTACTATACAATCCAAAAAAACAAAAACCAGAAAGGAGAACATGCACCCGACAGTAGGTTTGAAACATTGTGTCCAGTACGTTCCAGTAATAGTCCTGATTAGTAAGTTTTGGTATTAATAATGCAGTGTTTTGTTTTTTGCACTTACCACCTGAACTTCAACTTAGGCATCTATGTCAAATGTGAACTTATCGGCGAGTGTATATTGGGTCCCTTCCATGGCTTGCATGTCCTATCTTAACTATGGGGCTGCAGTAAGTGAGGTATTTTTCTTTATGCATACCCTTACAGTAAATTGGTATTTCTCCAGCTTGATCTGTTTAGTAGAACTGCCTAGTACCAGCACCTTTGGCTTGTTTAGTGATTATTTCTTGATTATTTCTGTTGAAATTATCTTTAAAGCTTTGAGCTTCATGTAGTAATGGTAACAATCACAAGTCCCATATAGCATAGATGTTAAAACAAAAAATAGTTATAACTTACCAAATATGTTAGTCTTTTCATTAGCGCCAAATTCAACATAAAAAGTATTATAACTGAACTGTTAGTTGTGATGCAAATTGATTGAAATTATCAAAATTACTTGGATTTGTAGGTGGAGATTGATATTCTCACAGGAGCCACCACTATATTGCGAAGTGACCTTATCTATGATTGCGGTCAGAGCTTAAATCCTGCTATAGATTTAGGACAGGTCTGTTGTACTAACAAAGTTTCACTAAGAGAAAAGATCAGTAAAAGTTGTTCTTCAGATTTAGGTTTTATGTCGCAGTTGCCATTTTAAACTTGTTTTGCTCTTCTCAGGTTGAAGGTGCCTTTGTCCAAGGGATTGGTTACTTTATGTTAGAAGAATACATGACCAACTCGGATGGGATGGTTACTTCAGATGGTACCTGGACATATAAGATTCCAACTGTTGACACAATACCTAAACAGTTCAATGTGGAGTTGGTTAACAGTGGACATCATAAAAACCGGGTGCTCTCTTCAAAAGGTAACTTATGTCTCTCTATATCATTTAACTAAACCTTAAGTACTCTTTGTTGTAAATATTCAGTTATCTGATCTTTTGGTTTATAATTGGTACAAACCGAATTAATCTTAAGTCTGCACTGATTCGTTATTTAAATACTTTTTATATGTTTAAAAAAAATTATTTAATCTTTTGGGGAAATGGACAATTTTTTTATGGGATTTTATGGCTTGGATCTGTTTATGGCATGCCATGTTTCCTTCAACTTCATTGGAGGATGTAAAAGAAGGCACATCTGTCTGTACCTGTACTGATACAAACTGGCCAGATTGCAGTTGTATGTTATGTTTAACATACTAATATAATATCAGTGTTTTCTTACAGCCTCTGGAGAACCACCTCTACTCCTTGCATCATCTGTTCATAGTGCAACAAGAGATGCAATAAAAGGTGCAAGAGTACAGCTGTTTTCTCTGACGGGTTCCAAAGATTCTCCTTTGGAATTCCAATTGCCAGTCCCTGCAACCATGTCTGTGGTCAAGGAGTTATGTGGTTTGGACCATGTTGAGAAGTATTTGGAGGCTTTGGTAATTAGCTGAAAAATCAACAAATCATGCGAAAATGTTATTGCATTTACTATATCACTGTTGTAATTCATACATTAGGGTTGAGGAATGAGGATACAAAAAATTAAAGGTAAACTTAAAGGTTGAGTATAGGTGAACTGCAACAACTAAATTTTTTATTTTTTTAGTTATTCTTTATTTTTTTGGTTTGGCTGTCCTCAAGAGACTCCTGATACAAGAGCACAGTAGTTTTCCTGGCAAAGAAAAAAAGAAATGATCCTTGTAATTAGTCTCCATTTGTTATTCTTCTTCATCAAAATGTCTGAAATATTTGGCATCGAGAAAGTAAGTTCCTATTGCTAGACGAACTGCCCATACATCCTTGGGCTTTCTCGCCAAAACTCTGCAATCATAAGATACAAATTAACATCAAATGAAACTGCATGAGAATTGGTGAACCGAAAAAATTAAATGAAACTGAAACTGACCTCCCTATATCACCGGCCTTGACTTGACCGGTGTTTGCCCACAAAGTGGCATTGGTGTAGCGGTCTTCAGAGCCGGTGGGGCCTCGATTATAACAATTGGTGAACCATTCAGCCCTGAATTTGATGCGCAATTGGTCACAAAATCTGATCGCAGTGTGTGTCCGCCGAGGCCAAACTAAGCATTTTAGTTGAGAATTCAGAGGAAAGGGGAGTTTGGTGCTTGTAAGATTAGCACTGGGAAGCCATGGCGGTGGCATTTTTTTCTCTTTATTTGTGGATTTTGAGAGTCGAATGTATCATTCCCGGTTCATAATATGATAAGATGAGCTTTGGGCTTTGGCCTTTTCCTCAACGGTCAACATCCCCTCCATTTCTCCAGTTCAGTACACGTGCATACAACTCATTCGTCCCTGCCGATAGGCATAACGCATAATTAACGGTGCTTTTGGGTTCCAATTCTACTCATCCACCGTATCCTCAACTCTCACTAATTTCTTACATCACTAATTTTGGGTTCCAATTCTACTATTATTGAAATTCAAACTTTTAAACAGATTTAGTACGTACACAAAGAGTAGATTCAACTTTCAATTTTTAGTCATTATTGTTGCTTCATTTGCTTTTTCAATGTTACATGTTTGTTATTTAGTGGGTGTTAATCTTCTAAAGTTTTTTTCAACTTTTTAGTCGTTTAATTCTTCTGAACACTCATTCCTTAGTGATTATTAAGATCACCTCCTTTAGGGTATGTTTGAATGTCACGAAATTACACGGGATGAGATTTGACGGGAATAGAAATTCACTTTTGAAAAAGTGAGAACTCATGGGTACAAATATGCATGGGATTAGTTATAGCCTTATGAGAATATGAGAAAATGAGTGTTCGTTTGTATCATGAGATTAATTGTGGAAAATCTTTATTTATTTTAAAATATGTATATCTATTTAATTATTTTAGTTTAGTTTAGTCATAAATGTTTTTTTTATTTTTTTAAATAGTATAACGTTCTGTATTGATTTTAACTAATTAAGTTACAGTTAGCTTAATATAAAAAACTAATATTAAAAATAAAATTACAATGAAAAAAAAGCTGTTGTCCCACCACTAATATTTAAATTTTCTCATCTATTTATTTAGTCCAATAATATGTTGTAAATTTAATATTTTAATGGGTTGTAAATTGTAACATTTGGTAAATTTAATACTTTTTTTGAAATTATATTAGATGTAAATATTATAAATTTAAAGGTTAAAGTTGCATAAATTATAATACCTTAATTTTCAATGAGGTGTGACCTCATCAATGAACAGTGCCTCCCTATTCTTTCTCCGTCTGATGTGGTTTCCACGGATTAGATTAGTTTACGGTGACACTTTTATTCGTCATTTTCAACTCACCGACCACCAACTTCGTGTCTCACGCGATTTTGCCCAAAAAACCGCAAAATTTGCCTCTCGCCGCTCGCTCTCTTCTCTTCTGCGATTGCCACGTAGTCGCTCCTCCGCTACGTGTTCCTTCTCTAGCGCTCCGCACCTCCTCGTCTGCCATTTTTGGTCGATACTTCGTCCTGTCACGACCTTAATTCATTCAACTCAGAAAATAGAGAGATAGAGAGAAGATCAAAAGAAATCAAACTTGTATTGAACGATTTTGGATACAACAACAAAGCTGTGATTTTGGGAAAAGAGAGAAATAAGAGAAAAACTAGAAATTGTTCTTCAAATCATAAAATTGAAATGACAGATGTGTATAGTATATATAGGTGATGTTGCTGGAGAAGAGAGCATCTTATTTGATCACGCCTAGCGCCCAATTGTGTGTACGGAAGCCACATTAGCTAGAGCGAGCGTTGGCTCTCTAACAAATTCTCTAACTGTCTAATTATGATCGTCTCCAGTAATCACCATCACTCCAGTGTCCAGTTCTTGCACTTTGGGTCCCTTTGCCCAGTTGATATCTCTGTTAACAGTCACTCCCCTTAATTCGCAAACGGGCCCCATTACCATTGAGCCATTCTGTTTTACATCATTGCCCGAACTACTGCCCTCTCTGACCTTGGCTTCTTCTCTTCCTTTACCAATTTTGACTAAGTCAGAATCAATTTCAATTTTCATTACCTCACCTGGTTCGACTCCTGACATTCCCTCATTCTTCAAAATTTTCTTCACCTCGAGAATGAATTCAGGAAACTTCTGTACCATATCACTATAAGCCTCCCAGATAGCGTCATCATCAGTTAGATTTGCCCATCGCACCAGCAATTGCGCTTCTGCAGCATTCTTCTTTTTCACCATTCTTCGAGCTAATACAGCAAGTGGTCTTGGTTGTAAATCGCCCTTTGGTCATATTAATGGTAGATGAGGAGATACCGCTTGAGTGTCACCTACTCGAGCTTTGAGTTGCTACACGTGGAACACTGGATGGATCATTGAATCTGGTGGCAAATTCAAGCGATATGCACAGTCCCCCACCTTCTCAAGTACTTCGTACGGGCTGTTCGCGCGAAAGCGCAACGCAAGTTTCGGTACGCTTGAGGGCGTACCTTTTAAAACCGCGCTTACACTTCACGAGTAAGGGTTGCAAGTGCACAACCCCTATCGAGTAATATAATCGGGTATCGATCCACAGGGACGGGCAATTGATAGGTTAGAATCCACCGAACTCAATTAAAAACTAGAAGTGAGAAAGATTGGGTTTGGTATTTAAGTTCCTAAAAGATCAATTCAAACAAATTGAACAATGCAAACAGATGTAATAAAGTGCTAGAAGAAATGTAAACTGTGTTTTGATTATGGATAAAAGGCGTTTCCAGGGTTTCAGACTTCATCTGTGATCTGCCTCTAGTGGTACGGCCCGTACCAAGTTGGTACGGCTAGACCGTACTCCACTTGGTAAGGCAAGGCCGCACCACTCTGGTAAGACCCGTACTGGCTTGCCAGAACAGAGCTTACCAGTTCGATTTGATGCATTTCTTGCTGGTACCTTGTGCTAAACTCTTTAGAAAGGTTCAATTGACCATACCTAAGGTTCCTAAGCCTCAACTCTCGTGTGTTGGATCAAGATCTAGGTTGGAATGCAATTGATTGCCTTTTAGGGATTTCTACACCTCAATTTTCATGTGTTGGTACAGATCTACCCTAGCTGGTTGATTGGAGACCTAAGGTACCCTCTAATCTGTCAATTAGAGGGGAATTCAACCTCTCGGCTTCAATTCGAACAAGTCTACCCTAAACAATTGATTTGGTTGAGAGATTGAGATGATCACATGACCTTGATAGGTTTGATCTAGACCTAGAGGTTCACCATACACAATCACAGCAATCAAAGCAAGAGATAGCAAAGAAATCACAATCAATCAATCAAAAGAGTTCATACAAGATACAAGTCAAAGAAAGTCAAAGCAAATCAAGAATCCATCTCTAAACCCTAAAAACTAAAGTAACTACTCACAGCACATGATCTGATCTAATAATACAATAAAAGGGATAAAGAAAGCCATGGATCGAAGGGATCGAGTGGAGGAAGTTTGATCCGTCGAGTTTCGCCTCTTCCTCTTCCTTCTTCTTGCTCCTAGCTCCTCAGCTCTCTTTCTCTCTCTTACTATGCTCTCAAATAGATCTGGAATGAAAAACTTTCGAAATTGGAGAGCTCCCCGCCTTAAATAGCCTCTGCCAAGATTTGAATCTGTCATGCCGCCTTTAGGTACGGCCCGTACCAAAGTGGTACGGCCTGGCCGTACCAGGCGTGATGAGCTGAAATCGGCTAAGTCTGGTGAGACCCGTACCAAGCCTGGTAAGGGTCGTACCTCATCATCCAAATCGCCGTTTCTTCGTGTGTTTTGCTCCAAACCTGCAGAAAACAAACAAACACTCAGCAGTACCAAATTCTAAAGATATATCGATGAAATGCACATGATTCTGGTGAATTAGGGCACGAATCTGGTACTAAAACAGGCCTAAAATAGACTAAATATGCGAGGTATCACGGGCCACAATAACGTGAACTCAACTTCTGATTCCTCATGCCTGCAACTGTAATTTGCCTATATGGTTGCAATTTCAGGTATATCCAATCCCCCTCCTTGAACTTCCTCTCACTATGATTCTTGTCAGCAAAGTGTTTGGTTCTTTCTTGAGCTTTGATCAAATTGGCTTTCAATTGTTGCAAGGTACCTTATCGATCTTTCAGAAGATAATCCACCGCCTCCATATTACTCTTAGGCATACTGCCCAAGCCTAATTAAGGTGGATCATATCCATAAAGTGTTTTGAAATGTATCATCTTGGTGGCACTGTGAAATGAGGTATTGTACCACCATTCTGCTAAAGCTAGGTATCTCAATCAGTTCTTCTGTTTTTCATAAACCATGCATCTCAAATAGTTCTCGAGACATTGATTGACACGCTCAGTCTACCCATCAGACTGGGGGTGATATGCGGTGCTTATATTCAGCTTCACCTCCAGCTTACTCATCAACTCAGACCAGAACTTACTAGTGAATACCGGATCCCTATCCGATATGATGTCTGTTGGTAACCCATGCAACTTGTAAATGGTATCTAGGAATTCCTATGCCACATCAGATGTCTTGTAGGGGTGTGATAGTGCCAGAAAATGCGCATACTTAGTTAATCGATCCACTATCACCATAATCACTTCCTTTCCTTCTAATTTGGGTAAACCTGTTATAAAATCCATTCTAATACTACTCCATGCCTCTTTAGGAATTGGGAGAGGGTATAATAGGCCTGGAGTATGTATATGTTCAGCTTTATTCAATTGGCAAACTTTACAGTGACTGATAAAGGTGTGAATGTCACTCTTCAGTTTAGGCCAATAAAATGACTTTTTTACCCTTTAGTATGTGGTTGTAACCCCTGAATGTCCCCCTAAATTAGAGGCATGCAATTCTTTGATGATTACATGTCTCAAATTTCCTGAATTTTCCACCCAAATCCTATCTTTGTACCTTATGAGTTGCATGTATTGAGTGAGGTGGTTGTGCTCAAGGTAGTTGTTAGCTGCCTCCTCCATCTTGGCTTTCAACCCTTCCACCCATTCATCTCCTTCATAGCTCTTTTGTATGTCCAGCACCCATTGAGGTATCAGTTCAGTTATGGCCAACAACTCTATTCTTTCTACCTCTTCCACTCCTTCTCTTATAGATAGGGCATCTGCTACCTTATTTTCTACTCCCTTCTTATACTCAAGTGGTGGAATTAACTACATGTTTCCTTCATTGTTTTCTTTTCCTATTGTTGTTTACCAGTCGTGTGTGTATCTTTACTCTGATGAGAGATACAGGTTACTTTGGCAAATTAGTTTACAGTGATGGTCGCGAGCTATTTGCCGTCTGACAAGGTGGTCGACCCCATTATAGAGACGAGACCATTTACTAGGGCACTCAAAAGGGAACTTATGGCTGCTACGGAATGAGTTGACGCATATGCCGACAAGAGATCAGAAATGTGTCTGATGCTACGCATGCTCCACGCTGATGAACCCTTCCATCGTTCGGTATGCTCCACTTATAGACATTTGACTTTTGTTCTTTTATTTCCCTGTTAACCAACCTGGCTCAGTTCAACACAGTAAATTCAAACTTTCCTCAATTTTCCCCTTTCCCCCTTCAAGTTTTCTACATCACTATCAGTATATCAAGGTTAAATTTGATGTACATGTTGCTTAATTATTGTCGTATGAAAATGTTGCTTTATCGCTGTTGTATTTTGCTGCCAATGTTAACTGTGGCCATAACAATCCAATAGTTGATAAACCTCATTGCTTTCATGAATTTCTTCACTACTATACCTATACCGAGCTCAAAGTTCACCATTTAGTTATTTTGGTTCCTCTAATGCATTTCATCCTTTTATTAATTTCAGGTTTACTACCACATCATGCCCTCCATATTAGTCTACGAATAAAAATTAGATGTTGATATATATATATACGATGTAATATCGCCGAATAACTCACACGAGTTCTTACACTTCCGCTCCAATGAAATTTTATTTACGTGCAATTTGTAAGTAATGTAAATCTTAATTTGTCGAACTTTGAATGCATGTTGTTCACCTTCTGTGATATAAGTCATGAATTGACATACACTTGCTGCAATGTCTTCAATTCCTTCTAATGTACGTATTTGTGCACTTACCTTGAAAACAGCTAAAACATACCTAACATTTCTCAAATAAGAGAACAACAGCAACAACAAGCTGACATCCATTTAGACAAACATTGACGTAAAATAATGGTTGCCGCAACATGAAGCACCTAGTTCAAACTTAAGAAAAAATAGAGAGGTCAACGTGGTATCCCAGTCCTCTCTCCTGTAGTCCTATGAAAGGAAGAATAGAGTAACGGAAAAAAAAGGACAACTGTTGTCCGGATTCCGGAGAACATTTAGTCCCACAAGAGAAGTACAAAGCAAATAGAGGTTCTTACATACAACTCTTCAAAATACTTTATGTTTCTGTTAAGTCTGGTCCGGACTGTGGAGCGGACTAGGCCTGACAAGTAGAAAAAGACTGATGTTGACTGCTGTAAGAAAAATTTAATTTGGTATGAGGTGATAATATTGGATTTTTTTTAAAAACAGTAAATAAAATAATCAAAGTTAAAGAAACGACATGATTGCTTCGTTTGTTATAAAAACAGCAAAAATCGAATCCCGGATTCGGTTAAGTTATTTTTTTGCTTAACCGAATCCGCTATTCGGTTAACTGATGGTTTTTAACGGCGGATACAGTGGGTTGCCACAGAAGATCGGAAGCCGTGTTTTTTGGCTTAATCGAATCCGGGATTCGGTGCGGGATTTTTTTTGCTTTCTGGTTAACCGAATCCGGAATTCGGTGGACCAATTTTTTTGCTTTTTTGCTTTTTTGCTTTTTGGAGAGTACTAACAGTAATTAATCGAATTACGTTATTACTATTAACAATCACATTATTTATCAAATAAAATTAATATATCTAAATTAAAAGATATATGAAGAAAATTAAAATAAAAAAGGAACTTTTATTAATTAATGTGTTCGAAATAAAAGTTTGGACAATTACATTAATTAATCAAACTTTGACAATTACATTATTAAATAATAATAGAAAACTAAATAAGAATGTACCTAAGTTGACCAAACTTTGACCATTCTTACATACGGTGTTAGAATAAAAAATTCTTATCTAACTTTGGATATTAATAAAAATTCTTAACTCAAACTTTGACCAAA
>JAJGRW010000695.1:265415-284799 GCA_025461045.1 Carex parvula
GTATGATTATTTAGAAGTTGTGCTCTAACGATATTACTAGGTGTATTTTATTAATCTAATGTGAGTGTACTTATGATTAGGGCTGCACAAAAAATTCGTAGTTCGTAATTCATTCGAA
Organism: Carex parvula; assembly: GCA_025461045.1. NCBI lineage: Eukaryota > Viridiplantae > Streptophyta > Magnoliopsida > Poales > Cyperaceae > Carex > Carex parvula. The sequence goes on from JAJGRW010000695.1 coordinate 265,534, forward strand.
TTTGATTCGAAAAAGTTCGTAAAAAGTTCGATTCGAACATTGAGTTAGTTCGAAATTAATTCAAAACCAAACTCAAACTGGATCCTAATTTGTTCGAAATATGTTCACAAACCAAACTTAGTTCGAAATTAACTCAAACGTGAACTGTAATTTCTGCTGATAATGAACTTTAATGTTTTATTTAGGATAATATTTGGGTTTGTAATAATTCTAAGACTTTGGTGATTATTCTGTACTTCTATTGATATTTAAATTGTACTTTGAATACTTTGGATATTTGAAAACTTGGGTGATGTTGCTCCTGTTGCTATTTGAAACAACTTTGGATTATCTGATTGTACTAAACTTTGGTGTTTGATATAATTTTGGTGTACTGTGTAATTAGAATTCAGAATGCCTGAGTTTTTATTGAAGTTATGTAATTTCGAACTATGACCTAGTCAACAACTCGTAAGTCGTAACAAAGTTCGTAAAAGTTCAAAATTGAGTTCGTAAGAAATTCGATTCGAAATTGAGTTCGTTCGAATTAATTCAAACCAAACTCAAACTGGAGGTAAGTTCGATTCGGTCAGTTCGTTTGCAGCCCTACTATGATATATTAATGGATTATTTATAATATCTTACATTTAATTAACTATATATTTGCTGGACTATTTTGAGGTCTGGATTAACTTTTCTGAATCCTGCAAATGACAATTTGTTTATAATACTTGTATTATATAATTTATATTATATAAGTGGATTATTCATATAACTCAATTATCCGTCAATTATTCGTTTCATATCCGTATTCGAATTCGTATTCGTAAATTATCCGTTCCGTATCCGTATCCGTTTAAGGTGAATTTGGTTTTAAATTTTGACATCCGCTTATTATCCGCGTCTGTATTCGTATCTGCTCCGTTTACAGCCCTAGTAATGCATGATACTATTTACTTTCGAAGAAGTACATATAAATATACTTTACCTTTTTTAATTATTATAGTATTTAAGTTAGTACTAGTGTACCACTACTTGATAAGCCAACATTATGCAACAACCACTATGCAAAAAATGGAAATGATTGATGTGAAGTTATAACAAACAATTGGCGTAATTTAACGACAAAACATTCACCAACTAAAATACACTTAAATGAAAGCAACATCAACCTCTAAACATTATTTTAATATATACATGCATACATAGCAAGCAAACTTCATTTCTATGCTACATCTGATAAGGAAAAAAGCAATACATATATACATCATAATCCAAACAAGTAAAAAAAAAAAAACAACATCAACCTCTAAATATTATTTTAAAATATCCATACATACATAGCAAGCAAAGTTCATTTCTATGCTACGTCTAATAAGGAAAAAAGCAAAATATATACACACAGTACTACAGAAAAGCATTTCACCGTCGGTTCAAATCACAATCCGCAATCGGGTTCCAAACCGATGGCTAGTGCCCCGATAGGAAAGATATACACATATATCATCGGCTCAAAACCGAGTGGAAATTAGGGACAGATACAAGTTTTTCGGTCGTTAAATAAGCCGTTTAATATAAAAACGCCACCGACCAGATGTACTTTGGAATGAACCGATGGCGATCTTACATACGGTGTTTGATATTTGACGTCATTGCTCATTCAATTCCACCGATGACAGATGTCACTTACACTATCTGTTTTACAACGTTGGCATTTGACAGGTCTCTTGGTTATTTTAGCTATGCCATTTGTTACTAATTTTCGTTCGAATTTTTTTTTAATATATGTTTTTAATTATATATGCTTTTATTAAGGTATAGCCTCCGTATATATATTATCCATCCATTTATATTAAATAACATCCAATAGTAGGTACCAACAAATAATATAAAACCATGCAAGCTAATATGAATAGACAATATAAACAGAAACAACTAATTGTATCATATATATAATTAATACATGCAAGTTGTATTCAAATCATACCAAATTAAAGGGCCCCCTAGAGATCACTGATAACAAAATCTAAAACGAGATTGTTTTTCCTAAACAGACACAGATTAATCATCATCACTGATAACAAAATCCAAAATATGATTGCTTTTCCTAAACAGACACAGATTAATCATCATTAGAAGGTGTATACCCCTTGCTCTCACATGCTGCAATGTTCGATTTTGTCAGTAGCATATATATGAGTGAAAGAGATGTTACTATTTTTTGTGTAATGCATGTAATAAGGTTGTACCATGCAAGTTGTAAACTCGAGTGTCCTTCGCTTGTACCTCTTGTGCTTCCTCCTCTACATAATACAAATATATAACATCCAATATACCAGAAAATATTCATATCAAACTAAAATGAAACTTTACAAGTAATAGCAAAACTTGTGGCGAAGGGAAATGCACCTGTCGGCAGCTTGAGTGTTTTGCTGTGGCTTCTTCATTCTTTCCTCCAGTTTGCCTTTGTGCTTCATCAAACTCGCTCAGTATAGGAGTGACTAATAGGTTGATCAAATTGGAAATACATCGCTGAGCCTCATCAGATGGTCCTCTCTCAGAATGATCTCCTTCACTACTAGTAGCTGGAGCTTTACCTGAAATTGGAACAAAATACGAGTGCATACATTATTAAGCAATAATGAATATTTTTCTAAAGTTGAAACAAAATACAAATGATTAGCTTTACTACTTTTTGAAGATGTAGCCTTGGTTTTTTCCTCCAATATAACGTTGAAGTTCTCCATATCAGGCACTAACAAATCATTAATTAACAAGCATTACCATTCTATTATAATTTAGATGAACATACCTTTTGTTCAATGCCATTGCAGGTGCCATATTCAGAGAGGAGATGTAGGTGATCAATTGTATCGGAGCTCGTCTTGATAGATGGAATATAGAAGAGCTCCGCCACAATAGAATAACCAAAATCTCCACCCAATTGATAAATGTGAGAAGGAGATATACATTGGAGAAATGTAGCAATGCACATGTGAAGTCAAGATGTAGGCTATCAATTATATCACACTGCTTGTCTTGATAGATGCTCCGAAGACAGCGGCTCGTCTTGATAGATAAGCGATCTGACATAATTGATAACCTAAATCACGTTCCAATTGTTAACTGTGAAATGATTGGCAATGTTGATCATAAGCGATCTGTAAATCAACATGTACCAAACCACGCACCGGTCTTTCTCTCTTCTCAAAGTTATACAGGAGAACCTTAATTTACCTATGAATTGCAATTATTAACCTTTCCATTTGTTGAATTTATAGGCAAGAACAAATAGGAGGAGAGTCATTCGCACACTTAGGTGCTGATCTGGCCGAATGACATATCCTCCACTTCATCCACGCAGATCAATTCAAGGGTTGAAGCTGTAAATCAACAAAAGACATTGACTTAGAAAAACCCTAACCCTTAAAAGAACTAAAAAACCTAAACCTAAACCTAAAGACCTAAGCTCAGCAGAAACCAAAACTTAAAACTAAAAATTAGAAAATATCAAAATGTTCATAAAGCCACTAGAAAACCACTATAAAATACTACATATAACCAAGAAACTTTAAGTTAAAAAAGAACAGTAAGATCTAGACCTAGGTATTTAATCTTGGTAAAAAGAACATAAAACACTACATAAAAAACTCTAGATAAAACTTAAGAGTATATCACAGTAAGTAAACCTCGGAAAGAAACCTAGACGGAGAGTGATAGCGAGGAACCTTAGGAGAGAGAGAGAGCTCAGATAGCGACCGATTATTCCAAGTGAGAGAGAGGAAGTTTCGAAATTTGAAATTAGGGCCAAGGGAGATGAAACGACGACACGCACCAGTGATCCAATATATAAAAAATAATCAACTTGCTTTAGCACCGCCATCAGTTCAAGATTTGAACCAATGGCATTAAGTAACGCCATCAGTTGGACCAATGGGCATGTTAAATAAAAAGTCGGGTCACTTTTCTCAAAAGTTGCATCCTTCACATTTAATAATGCTGATGCAGAGTTTGGCCTAAAGTACTGCAAATTTTGTGTTGACAAATGGACGGTCCGATCTGTAATTATTTGAGTTAATATTCGTGCTATCTCAGATTTGACTTTGGGATTTAAACTTAAACTTTGTGTTACTAAATTTAAACTTTGTAATTTTTAAAGCACCGTAATTAATATGTACATGCATGCATTTCCATATGAATATGTACTTGCAAATCAAATTTTACATTTTTTTTAGAATTTTTACTATTTTTTTAGATAGGTAGAAAAACATTTGATCTGAATGGTACAAAATTTTCAGATCAAGTGATTTTTTACCTATCTAAAAAAATAGTACAAAAATTCTAAAAAATGTAAAATTTGGTTTGCAAGTACATATTCATATGAAGATCATGTTGAACAGTTCGGATTGACCGTTAGGATTTTGAAAACTCAAATATTGAGCCGTAGCACAGAGGCCATCTATTCTATACATAGCATATTAGCAATTTCCTCTATATATATATATGTGTGTGTGTGTGTGTGTGTGTGTGTTGGATGTTTGGTAATATTAATACCACTACGTACATTCTTTGGATCTGTTTTAACTTTCTTATATAGTTTTGTTACTCTTGGTTATGAACTTATGATAACAATGAGTAGTCATGAGCTTAGTATTCTCTAGTAAGCTAGTGATATATTACTCTTGGTTATGAACTTTTTCTGTTGAAAATTATAACACAAAAATTTCAGAAGCCAGTTAATTCTTAATTAGTTAATTAGATACTGAGTTGGTATTATGTATGTTATTAAATAATTATTTTATTATAATTGCACAGTATAGCTCCAAACTTAATTACACAATGTATCACCATCAATTGAATACATGAGAAGTGTGGTTTATACCAAAATCTAGGTTCCAAGTATTTACAGCGTTGGCCCTGAGAACATCGCCATTGGTTCAAAAAGAAACACAGTTGATATTGATCAATTCAAAATTGACGGCCCAATTGACATCACAGATGGTAAAGATCACCACCTCTACGCCATCGGTCCTGTAACCCTTCCGATATCGCAGAGACACTCAAAACCAATGATAGGATATAAAAAAAGAATGGCAAAGGAGGGGGGCCATCAATGTCATCGATCGGTTGGTTAGACCGAACAGTCGCTAAAAAGTTCACTATAATTACAGCGCTGCCACTGGTTACATACACCATCCGTGCCGAATGACACCTGATGATAAAGGGGCGATAGTAAATGTGTTTTTTATAGTAGTGACATCATAATCCAAACAAGTAAATACAAAACTACCTATTATTTTGATGTAATCCTATCAATGAATGTACTACATCAAGCATCTAAACAACTACATGAGAAGCAGGTATGGGAAAGTGACCACTCAAAATTTGAAATACATAAATATTGTACATAAAAATAAAAGAAAAATATATAGAATATTGTTACGAATAATGAAAGCCGTGCTTTAAAAGAGTGCATATTTGAAATCTGAATGAATAATTTTGTAAGTATTTTATAATTATGTATATATTTAAATTAAGAGACTTTATCCCGTACGTGCTTTAAAATTAAATTGTAGCTTTGATTAATTTAAGCTGGATAATTTCTTATGTATAGTTAAAATTTAATAAATATCTTATGTATATTTAAAACTAAGAAGCTTTATCCCTTATTTATTAAAAAAAGTGCTTTAACATACATTTTTTCAGGAATGGGTAGACCTTTTTTATGTCCAATTATATTTGTGTCAAACTATATATATATATATATATATATCATCCATACCTACAAATGATATCACTGCTTGTAGATAATTTACTATTAATTACACGTCCAAACTTGACATGTCAATGCATTTTATGGCATGAACCTTGACGCGTGTGCATGCAGTATCACAAAATGTGTTGGACAACATTTTATCTATTTTCAGTGCGTTTCGGCATGACACAATTTGCATGGAATATATTAAGACATAACGGAGTAATCACACAATATGTCATGTCACATGCTTGGTATATCTTTTTTTTTTTCAGATTATATTCTTTTATTTTGCAGGAACTTTGTGCTGTAAAAATAAAAGAATAAAAGAATATTGAATTGTGATAAAATCAAATTGTATATATACGGCAAGACATGAAATCTCAAATTGTTGTCCTTCCTTCTGAATTGTTTCTGATTTTTTGAAGATTTTGAAAAGGTTCAAAATATTGAAATTAATTAGAAAAATGTATATTGACTCAACAAAATAATTAATAACAACTATGATACCTATAAGAGGGTCCTATTTTCCCATAATAAAATTATAGTGGAAACAATTTTTGCGTCAATATACAATATTTCAAATTATTTTTGCGTCAATATACAATTAAGTCCTTCAAATGGCATATCTATTTTCAAATTATTTTTAATTCTAAGGACCAAAAAGAAAATTATTCAAACCTAATTTTAAGAGAATGTGCAAAAGATGAAAGATATAGCTAGGAAGATTTAATTTGATTTGGTCATGAAGCATGATTAATTTGGGCCTGACGTTAATGAATTAATTGAAAAGGCTATTGAAAACGAAAAGCTAATAAACAATATATTATGTGCTCCAAAGATCTCAAACATGCAAATGTACTCAAATTTATCATCCCATGGATGGGACCTCATGAGGTTATATGATTGGTTCATAACTTAATTTACATGTCAAAATTAAAGAGACTTCTGAAAAACAGGAAATATATTTGAATATATGTATATATGCTTCTGCAAAACCATTAACTTCATTTGATGTTTGAAATGATAATCCAAATAATAAGTTATCCATATATTTTTCTTAGATTAAATCATAAAACTGATATCAAGTTAATTTTGAAGTATTTTTTTTAAGTAATCCATAGTTGAGTTTCAAACATACGGCTTTCCAGACAAAAAATATTATTTTAATCATTAAATTAAAAACAAATTCCCAATATAATCAATATCGGTAGTTATAAAAATGACCAATAATTTATTTTTTCGGTGGAATAAATAGAACTCTTCTAAACTATTTAATAAAATTTAAAACATTAGACCTCTCAAACAGAAAATATTAATTTAATCATTTAAATTATAGACGATATATGGTATCTCATACTTTTCTTTTTTGTTAAATATTAAATGAGAATGGGTAGTTGGGAGAATGTCAATGTAGGAAAAAGACAAATCTGATTTGATACATTAATAATGAAAACGAAATTGATTGGATCAGCACTCAGCATCGATCAAATGGGTTCCAGTTAATTTGAATTGATCACATTCTAACAATAATCAACGGTGCTAGCTGTTCCTTGGCCATGCACGTTTGTATTTGACAATGATCAAACAAAACCACCTGTTTAGATCTTAAAAAATAAAAATCCAAAAAGACCAATCTTTAAATTGAAACCTACTAAACAAGGTATAAAGCAATAACGATAACAACAACAATAATTTTATTATTGTTCTTCTTCTTCTTATTATTATAGTAGTAATGGTGATCACATGATCATGCTAATCAAATTATAAACGGTAATTTTATCAATAATAAATAAAATTATTATAATTATTATAAAAGTAGTAACAACAGTAATTAGTAATAAATAATAACAAAATAATGGTCAACAATAATAAAATTTAAATAATAACAACAGTAAATAAAGATGATAACAACAATTAAAGTAATAGTAAAGTAGTAGTAATAATAATAATATAACCATAATAAAGATAATATAAGAGTATAAAAGTAATAATAACGATTTTTATTATTATGATAATAATAATTATCAAGAGTGTCTTAAATATTCTCTTTCTGTCACTTTATATTTGTCTTAAAAGTCACTTTCTTTGGCTCACATGCACTTTACATGACATAATATTCAACTGATTATAAGATCTCCTTCAACTGAATGCAACCAGTAACTTTTAATTAAATTCCAGCTGGTAGCTCCTACCATGCCTTTCAAAAATATAAAACTTTTAATTAAATTCACTTTGTGTAGACTGATTTTTAACTTGCAAGAACCCTTTAAACTGAACTCTAACCAATGACTTAAAATTATTTTTATGTGTCTCCTTAATAATAATATTAAGAGGAGGGTTCAAATGCCTCCATTTTTTGTGTCTCCACCATGTCTCCATTTTTAAAAACATTAATAAATCAAATTTAAATCATAAACGTCAAAATAATACCGTTAGATGTGATCTATATTATTTTCTTTATGTGCTCATAAAAAAATATCATATTTTGATTTTGTTTTTATGTGAATCAATCATTTGAAAAATCAACGTCTAGAAATTATCCACATTAGTACGGTTTTACAAGCTCTTGATGACAACCAAAACAAAGTTAAAATGTCACAATTTTTTACACGTGCATAGATAAAATGATGTAGATCATATATATCCAACGGTTTTATTTTGTAAGTTTTAAATTTTGAGTTATTAAAGTTCTTAAAAATGGAGGCGTGATAGAGGCACAAAAAATGGAGGCATTTGAACCCTCCTCTTATTATTATTATTAAGGAGACACATAAAAACAATTTTAAGTCATTGGTTAGAGTTCAGTTTAAAGGGTTCTTGCAAGTTAAAACTCAGGCTACACAAAGTGAATTTAATTAAAAGTTACTGATTGCATTCAGTTGAAGGAGATCTTATGATCAGTTGAATATTATGTCACATAAAGTGCATGCTGAGCCAATTAAAAGTGACTTTTAAGACAAATATAAAGTGACAGAAAGAATATTTAAGACACTCAAAGTGAATTTTAAGCCACCAACCGTTATTCAGTTTGAAGATTTCAAATTTAGGTTTAATGAGCCCAGTAAAAATAATAAGCCATATAAATTGAATATTAAGGCACAAAATAATAAAGTGAAAATTAATTCACACAAAGTGAATTTAAGCCACACAAAAAATACTAAATGACTGGTCATTGTTTAGTTAATTAGGTTATAATTAATATCTTCCTCATAGTTTACTTGGGTGTGTTTAGTAATTATAGTATTGGAAAATTGCTTGTGTCCACAATTCCACATCCTTATATGCACTCAGCCATCCATCAGTTAATTTATTAATTAATAATATTTACCTATATATGTAAAGCAAAAAATACATAATAATTATTAACGATAAAAATGTTATAAAATCAGAATACTATGTATAAATAAGTAGTTGTATCTCTTATATATAGTTGTTAACAATTATATAATATGATTTCCATTAACAAATAATTAATTATTGTTAACAGATAATTGGGTGAAGACTTGGATAAAAAAGTAAAGGGGTTGGGGTTGGCTCTTTTACTTTCTTTCGTTTTTTTTGTGCCTTCTAGTATTCAACTTGTCAATTTTAGGTTTCACCTGTCCTGGTCAGTATATATTTGGTTATTTGTCACATCTCTTTAATTTAGAACTCACCTTGTAAGTCTCACAGTCCACTTTTTATGGCTTGTAAGCAACATTTGTGGCTTAACAGACCTTTTGTGTTAGACTATCTAATTATTTTATGTAGGTTAATTAATATTCACATTTAATTTATTCATATTCAGTCCACTATTTATTTGATGGTTTAACGGTTTAACCTATATTTTGTGTAACTTAATATTCAATTTTTCTGAACTTAGTTGGACGTACTCCATTAACTTAATTTGTAAGTCTTAGTGTAAATCATAGTTTATATAGCAATCATAATTAATATTACTGTTATATTAATTTGTTTTGTTAAACAAGATAGAATGAGACTCCTTTCTCAATGAAAATGCATGCTTTCCAATTTGTATGGTAGAAATAATAATTAAAGTGTAAGAGAAAAAAATATTTATCTTGGAAGTATCTGAGATACATTAGTTATGCATGGGATTGCATGCGCCTCCTTCACAAAATTTGTTTATTGAAAGGATAAGATCAACAACTTAATGCATGTGTACACCCATTAAAACAATAAGGTTTAATTAGGGATGAAAATGGAAGTATATGAAATTTTGGGCCTTCAATATGATTTTCTCATCTTACTCCATGTGAGATCTTTTCATAGGTTATATATAATTGAGGTGACATCTTACTTGCTACAAGCATTGACTAATTAGTAAATTCAAGGAGTACTCCCAATTTCTTTATAAGTAAGAAAACTTCTCAAAAGGATAAGAACAAATTACAACTTTCTCCTAATCAAGTAATAACTGAACAAATTTACGTTAATTGCAAATTTGCAATGATGATGTGGGCTGTACTTGAAGTATATAGATTAGTTTGCAATTGAAGGAATCACACACAGATTTTGAAAATAACTGATATATAACATTTATATATCCTTTGCAATTGCAGGAATTACTGAGCATGTTAAGCAAAGTACTCCAAAAGAACATAAGCTTAATTATAACTATATATTAAGATATGTAAAAAGTATATAATTTGGGTTGCTTCTTTATACTTACTTTTCTTTCTCTAGAAACCATGCAATTAGACTGTTTTTTTACTTCACTTTGACTTTCTAAAGTCTAATTTGCAACCAATATACACTTTACTATATCTATTTAATTATATATATATATTACTGCTGGAAAAGTAATTAAAACATAGAAAAAGGTTTTACACCCAAATCCAACAACTCTTAACTAAAAGTATATATATTGTAAAAAGTATATGCACTTGACTTTCTTAATTACTGTTTACTATGTATTTATATAAGCTTACTATAGATGTGAAAGGTATATAAATTGGGTTGCTTTCTTTGTATACTTAGTTTTCTTAATTTCTCTAGAAACCATGAATGAACAACAGACAGTAGGTGGAGCAATAATACTTTTTTAGCTTAAGTTGACTATATATGTGTATATTTTACTGTAGGAAAGGTAAAACATAGATAAAGGTTTTGCACCAAAATCCAACAACTCATAACTAAAAGGGTAGAATAAGCTAGCATTGGTAGAGGGAAATTGATTGGTGCTAAAAAGGTTCTTGACCTGTAGGGTTTCAAAATAGTCAAAAAGGCATGTAGCAAAATCTTTTTCTCCATTTAATTTCTTATGGGCCCATAGATTTTAAAACATTTCATGCAATATGGACTCCATATAGTCTATTCTGTACAGAACTTTACACTAGAAAAGTATTTCGTGATCGATCTTTTCTGACCATTAACTAAGTTAGCTATTATGAAGGAAATTAGAAATATGTTTACTTAGTAATAAGTCTGTAATTCGAAATTAATTCGAAATATTATATTTGAAAATATATTATAAAAAGAAAAGAAAATAATATTGATATATAAAAAAAACAAAAAAGTTTGTGATTTTTATGAATAATATGAGCTAATAACATGGAGTTCGTATAATTTATCAAATTCAGAAATAATTCAAAAAGATGCTAACAAAAGAATAATACAGACACTATTGGAGAACCTTCTACGTACTCTGCTTTAGAGCATGCTAGCTCGTACTCTCCAATATATCTTCTCTGAAAGACATCTTGTGATCCAAAAAATTCCAGTGAAAATACTTGACATATGTTTATGCAAGTATTAATTATTTGGTGTAATTAATTTTAAAATAATTCTTTGTATGGCGAGAGCGTAACATGAGTCTATTCACGCGACAGAGCAAGACGATGATGGATCTTGTCAACCACACTGCATTAGAGATTTCAAATTGACACAGAAACATATAGGCGAGCCTGACTAAAAAGGGCATGACACTAGAATGGATGACGAGATCTTTATTACATATACCTTGTAAATAATTAGCTAAAACTTTTGTAAATAACTTTTTTTCTTAATCAATGAAAATGTCAGCTTCCACTGATCTTAAAAAAAAATATAATTATTTGTATGTCCTTTTTTTTATTAATTTATAATCGCAGGAACAACCAAAAATTTAATTTATTTGTAGTGTAATTATTTCAATTTGACAAAAAAATAATTTTGAATGAAATAGAAAGCTGACTTCTCATTAGAAAAAAAAAAAAAAACGAGATTTAATATATTTTTTTAAATCAAGCAAAGATGTACATGCAAAAACTACCCAAGACCCAACCCGTAATTTGGTTAATGCGCGCCTAGCTAGTATACGTCTATCTTCCATTTTCGTTGAAGCCGCTCAATTCTTAGTTGTATTAATTAGGTGGAATTATGATCAATACGTACTCACATGTCAAACATCTTAATTGAGTTTCGTTACATCTTAAAAAATTAAGTTTTAGATTATTTTGTTTCATACAATATACGAATATCAATATTATATGAATTAATGGTAATATTTCTTTTCTTATATAATACCAAAATTCGCCACTTCTTTCAATTATGTATCAGAGTATTTATATAATTGGCTAGGTATTGTCTTCTTCAATGTAAAAAGGTTACGGATCGAAAATCAGTGCTTGTCAATGGAGATAATTTGAGATTTTAATCCTCATCTCATGCTAAAAATATTTTAGAATTTGTATAATTAGGTTATTTCCTAATACCAATTAAAAGCTTGAAATAAAATTTCCCAAGAGGTCTCTTTCTCCCTGAACTTTTCATGAGTTATACCTAGCTATATATACATATATAGTTTGCATCTACTTAGAGTAATATTAGTACTACTATTTTTCTCAATTAACTCTCACTTTCTGAGGAATACATTGTGCATAATCTATTGTTTACTTGATAAAACAATCGGTGCTTTGTCCCTAATAAATAAATTAATAAATAGAAAGAAAAGCAAGGCACCGCCATATGTTAATATATATAGAGTAGAACTAGGGTGCTCTCGAGTTCACCAAGCTCTTGGTGAACTCAAGTCCAAAACTCATCGGATCGGCTTCAAATGACGAATCCGACCGTTGAAACCCGTCTACCTTACGAGTGATGCATCTACATGCAAAAATTTTGAATTTTGAAATTAATTTTGCATAGAGTCAAGTGGTCAAAATTATAAGGTTAATAAATTAATTTTAATGCATTCATTTGTTGACGTTTTTTTACCACTTGACTCTATGCAAAATTAATTTTAAAATTTAAAGACGCATCACTCGTAAGGTAAACGGATTTCAACAGTCGGATTCGTCATTTGAAGCCTATCCGATGAGTTTTGGACTTGAGTTCACCAAAGGCTTGGTGAACTCGAGAGCACCCTAGTTCTACTATATATATATATCCTGCTATTATATTTTTTTTTTGTTTAAGTGTAGAACATGTCTCCTTATATTCCTCACAACCAGTAGAAAAAGATTTCATTTGTAACATAAAATCATAGTCTTTTTGAATGAAAGCTTGGCATGAGCTGAGATCCACAAAAGTTAAATAAAGTTGTGGTATCCTTTGTAGTTTCGTTACATAACAAGCCTTGTTTAAAACGCATCATGAAAAGTGACACTATCACTAGTCTCTTATAAGTTAGATGCCTAGCTAGTAGTTGCACCAATCAATCTTTTAGTCGTACATGTGAGGCCACATAGACTTGGCCACATTATTTTGGTAAAAAAACAATTAAATATATTGAACCATTCACCACAAACCAAAACCTAATCCTCCCAAAACACATATATAAAGGGGCCAGAATCAGTCTTCCCATTGCACAACATAATATATTATACACACTCCAAATTAGGATATAATGGAGGCTTACTCAAGCATCGTCATGAAACCTTCTTGTCTCTTTTTCATCCTTTGGTTTGCGCACCTCTTTGCACACAGCCATGCAGAGTACCATTACCATGAGTTTGTTGTATGTGTTTCTCTCCTTGCTAGCAAAGCATAGTTTTCAAAACATTTATTATTTCTTGTTAATTAGTTTTCATGGAATGGCATGTTAATTAAGTTTCTTATCTTTCTATGTTGAAAGCTAACATTAAACATTTGCCATTTACCAAGAAAAGTTGTCTTTTTAATTATGAGAATGTCTCAAACCGTTTAGTACTTAGTTAGCTTAATTTGATTGTTTATTCATGTTTACATAAAATATTGTATAAATTAGTAACCGATTTTGTATTTTTCAAATGGACCAGGTGCAAGAATCGCCAGTGAAGAGGCTGTGCAAGGCACACAATAGAATATTTGTGAATGGTCAATTTCCTGGGCCCACATTAGAGGTCACTGATGGAGATACTCTAGAGGTCAAGGTTATCAACAAAGCAATATACAATGTCACAATGCACTGGTACAACATATTTTATGATTAGTCATCCTTCATCATGTATTTATAAATGCAAGTAAATTTCTCCTCAAATGCGAAAGCAGATATCAAATTAATTTGTTTGATATAGGTGTTAATAATTATGGGGGTAATGGAGAACAAAAGTCAATGATATTATATATATTTATATAGCATTAGTGCCAATATCACTTGTAAAGCAAAATGTTTTACCTAACTCGTACGTATGTATACATTGTCATATTTTATATACATGCATTGGCATGTGGCAAGTAATACTTGTTTAATGTTTCATCTTACATGCATGCAAAACAACTGTTGACTACAAACATAAATTTAGGAATGTGTATGTATAGAACATTGGACTTAAAATTATACTTTGTCAATTAGAGTTAGATATAGAGAACAGAACCATACTAATTAATAAGGTTCTATGCATGATGGAATTAAGCACACTGTTTCAAGTCCTTGCTCATTTCATTTAGGGAAATACTGAAATGTACCTTGATATGTATGCATGTACATATATGTCACATAAAAACAACCTATTATTATGTACGCATTGCCAACCTATTCATAATTTGAATTTCCTTTCAGAAAAGTTTAAAAAATATTTATGAAATCATTTCACTTTACAGGCATGGGGTTAGGCAGTTTAGAACTGCATGGGCAGATGGACCAGAGTTTGTGACACAGTGTCCGATCCGGCCGGGAGAGAGCTACACATATCGGTTCACAGTACTTGGTCAGATTGGTACTCTCTGGTGGCATGCACATAGCTCATGGCTTCGCACAACCGTGTATGGTGTACTAATTATACATCCTAGGGGAGATTATCCTTTCAAAAAACCTGATAAAGAAATCCCAGTTATTCTAGGTATATATCTCTGATCTATGTCACTTCGTTTATTTTTTTCAATAAAATATTTCTCTTTGGTAAAATAATGTATCCAGAAAAAATAACAAACAACAGGATGCAATTACTCAAATTTGATTTGTGGGTTGATTAACAAGGTTATATTATTTGAAAAAGGGAACATGAAATCATTATTACTTAATTTGGTACGTGATCGACCAATGGTGGTGGACTGGTGGTAGCAAGCTGTGAAGATGCCTTATCAATTATTAGCTCTACATTTAAAGGACATACTACAATATTTGTTAGTAAACTTTATCTGGGGGCAATTTTTTTTTAATTAATTTATCTATCTAATCTAGCTATATATTAGGTATATAGGACGTTCGGTTAGCATTGGCAAAGGTATCATGCTAAGCTAGGCATTATCTGTGACCCACATTAATTTTAGTTTATTAGTGGTTAGAAATGATTGGATCCATATGTCAGAGCACACAAGTTGGATTGCACCACTTGAAAATATATCCACAGAAATCAAGCTAGTAATTACTTAAGCTCAATTACTTAACCATCTATGTACCTAAGTCTTGTTAATTGTTATTACTTAATCTCATAAAATTCCATGTAGAGGAATTGACTGACACGCTTGCATTGTAAACATGTCCAATGTGAACATCATTAGTAAAGCTTGAGGCGAATCAATGCATATATATATATAGAGAGAGAGAGAGAGACTGGCTAATGTCATACGTTATAACTTCGGCCGAAGTTATAACGAGTCGTTTTTGGGATTTTGAAAATCCAAACAACCCATCCGAACCGTTCAACATGTTCTAAATATTGAAATGTGCTTGGAGACCAAATTTTACATTTTTTGGAATTTTTTTACTATTTATTAAGCCACTTTGAAAATCGCTGATCCAACGGTGAACAGTAAAAAACAGTAAAATTTTCTGGACCACCAGATCAGACACTTTCAAAGTGGCTTAATAAATAGTAAAAAAATTCCAAAAAATGTAAAATTTGGTCTCCAAGCACATTTCAATATTTAGAACATGTTGAACGGTTCGGATGGGTTGTTTGGATTTTCAAAATCCCAAAAATGCCCCGAAGCACGGAGGCCTCTATGCTTTGCAAAGCACCGTAGCCTTACTCTATATATATATAGAGAGAGAGAGAGAGAGAGACTGGCTAATGTCATACGTTATAACTTCGGCCGAAGTTATAACGAGTCGTTTTTGCAATTTCAAAATCCAAACAACAGATCCGAACCGTTCAACATGTTCTAAACATTGAAATGTGCTTGGAGACCAAATTTTATATTTTTTGGAATTTGTTTACTATTTATTAAGCCACTTTGAAAGTTTCTGATCTAGTGGTCCAGAAAATTTTACTGTTTTTTACTGTTCGCCGTCGGATCAGCGATTTTCAAAGTGGCTTAATAAATAGTAAAAAAATTCCAAAAATATAAAATTTGGTCTCCAAGCACATTTCAATGTTTAGAACATGTTGAACGGTTCGGATCGGTTGTTTGGATTTTCAAAATCCAAAAAGTAGTCCGAAGTAAATGGGGTGGTTTACTTTGCAAAGCACCGTAGCCTTACTCTATATATATATATATATATATATATATATATATATATATATATATATATATATATATATATATATATTCCACATATGACATATATGAATTATATTATTGTATATTGTTTTAGTTCCATATTTATTTAATGAAGTTTGGAACTTTGAATAATTTACCGGTGTGTGCATGGGTTGCAAAATGATTATACAATCCGATATACTTTTGGAGCATGGCTTGATAAAGTAGATATCAATTTACTTTTCCTAAAAGTATCCATGAATTGTTAGTTAATTAATAATATTTTCACAATATTCAAGCACAAGAAAAATCATGAAACAAAATGATAAGAGGTGATTATGTTGACTATTTCAAATCTGCCTTTCTTTCTTGCAACAACTTTTTTCTTTACAAATAATTAAGCTGAATAACAGCATCACATGACTGTCTTTTCATGATTTTGTCTGTTCAAACCTAAACTCTTTTCAAATTAAATCTAATGACTGAATTAGCACAAAAGGTTTTTTCAACTAAGACAATGAAAAACATATATAGAGTTCTATATATATTTGGGACCATTTGATATGGCAGAAATAAAGAAAAATTGAGGAAGTAGCTAATTTTGTAGGATTAATGTTGTTTGATTTGTTAGAAAATAAAGAAAAATGGAAAATATATAGAGAGAGAGAGTTCTATTTAGGGCCATTTGATATGGTAGAAAACAAAGAATACCTGAGAAAATAGCAAATTTTATATATAGGATTAATGTTGTTTGATTTGTTAGAAAGTAGATAAAAATGGAAGAAAGTAATATATTTTTTTTCTTCACAATGCTTTCTTGAAATTCTTGCCCAAAATGCAAGAAACACGGATCCTAGATAAGTATTTCACTTAAATTCTTAGGTTCTTTCTTTCTGGCCCTACTTCCAAATTAGTACGCACTTCTTTATCATCTATCTCGTGTAATTTAATGTTATTCGCACAAGCATGATTTTGAAAATTATTGAACTCTCTGAATTTTCAAAGGAATATCATTTCATGTACATTAATAATAAGCTTGGTTACTAATTAAGTACTGATCATGTTCTAAGAGATTCTGTGAACCCACCTTTGTTGCTTATTTGATGACTCACAATCATAATTTCAAATGTCAAATAATTCATGCATGCCAACAACTCCAGCAATTAATGCATGCATATAAAAATGTTAAATACTTTGATTGATACAAGACCAATAAGAGACCATAATAGTTTCAGTACAACGAAGTTGGCGTGGTTAATTTCTAAACCTTTTGATTTATGAAAAATAAACTTCAAATATTTCTAATGTTCATGCATTTACTGTCAAAGAATATAAGATTGACTTAGATATTTTTTTTTTTTCAAAAGCCCATAGGCAGATTGACTTAGATATACTTTAAATGATTAGCATGCATGAAGCAGTTGAGTGCGTCATTAATGTGAGTCTTAAGTAGTTAAATGACAATGACAGGAAAAAAAATAAAAATAAATCACTATGTTTGTTTAGGAATCCATGATATTTTAAAAGAAGTGTATATCTTATTTCCAGCAAAATTTGTTGGGGCGCCAAAGGTGTTACTCTTTTCTAGATTTTTAGGGAGTACATATGAATTGTGCCTATTTTGTAAAAAGACAGAGATATGAAAGAAAGAAAAGGACAATTTTCTTTTGTTAATGGAACAAAAGAAAGATGTCCTTTGTACTAAGAGAGAGAAGAAAACATAAAAAGAGAAAAAGTGAACAGGAAAAAGATGAGAAAACAATTTGAGACCTAACCACCAGACAATTTGAATGTATGAAATAGAACTGGGCCATGGGTAAAAGAGTAATTTCCTGTTTTTCAACTTACACCATTTAAACGGAATTACTAAAATGCCCTGCTGGTGCATGCATGTGGGAAATCATAATAATGTACTTCAATTGCTCTTATTAGGTTTTGATCAAGGTATATACTAACATGATAAAAAATAACAATTACTAAAGTAAGAGCTTTAATATAACACTATATTCTAAAAGTTGCCTGTACAATCAGACCACTCATTTACACCTAAATTGAAAAATAGTACCAGTTCTAATTGTTGCATTCATTTACATAGATACAATTTCCATGACATGGCCAGTATATCTTATTTACAACCAACTTTCATACTAGAAATAATTTTGCTAGTAGTAAATTATATATGTTCCATACAAGAAAACATTTGATGAAGAACAGTAGTACAATATGTGAAGTGAAGTGATGAGTGATATAACACTATATTCTTTCACCATTAATTATTGCAGGAGAGTGGTGGGACCGTAATCCTATGGATGTAGTCAGAAATGCAACCCGGTACGGAGCAGCTCCAGATATTTCTGATGCATACATGATTAATGGACAACCTGGAGATCTTTATAAATGCTCTAGCAGAGGTGATTTAATTTGGGTAGAATATATAATTTGTTAATTAATTAAATTAATTAATCCAACTACTTAATACTTTGATTGTTTGTGCACATTTTGACAGGCACAACAATATTTGCCGTGAAGGCAGGTGAAACCAACCTCTTTCGATTTATCAACGGGGCCTTAAACACCGAACTATTCATTGAAATTGCTGGTCACAAAATGACAGTGGTGGGGGCTGATGCATCCTATGATAGACCTTTCGACACCTCTGTTCTCATGCTGGGACCCGGCCAGACCACTGACGTGCTGGTCACCTT
>JAJGRW010000696.1:0-21509 GCA_025461045.1 Carex parvula
AAAGGAGACAAAAAAAACAGCGTATAGAAGTCACATCTTCTACACTTTGATTAAAAATAAAAATATGAAAAAAAAAAAACTGAAATTATACATCAATTTAACTTTCCCTTCTCCTTTCGTCCCCTCATCTTCCAATTTTAATATTCTGAAGCAAGTCATCAAGTGCAATGGAAATTGATTTCACCTCCGTTTTCTTTTCTTCCCCTTGGATAACTTCTTCTGTGACAGTCTTATGAAAATTTTAAACCTTAGCAGGAAGGTAGTTTTTTTATTAATAACGAAAGAAACGAAGATAGCTTTAACTAGTAGTTCTGTTTGGAGGCAAAATAAGATATGTGAGTTCTCTATTTGTTTTTTTGATAAAATAAATGGTGGTGCTGCACTGCCACTTTATTTTCTTTATAGAAAAAAAGATATGGATGTGGGTTAGAAAACAAAGATAATCTTAATTAATTGTCTTGCATTAAAAAATTTATTTAAAAAAATATATATATGGATGTTAGCAGAAATTGTCTTTGTAAAAAAAAAAAGATAAAAAATGTTAGCAGAAATTTTACATTAAAAAAATTGTCTTCAAAATTCTTCTGACTATATCGAGCATCTTAATTTGACTCGTTGTAAATGGATCCGATTCTATGAGATGGGTTCCAGCACAGCCCCATAGTTAAATAATTAGTCACATCAATTATCCAAAAAAAAAAAAAGTTAGTCACATCATTGTGAAATTAGCGGTCAATTAACCTAGGTATGACTCTGGACCTGGAGCAATCCTAGGATACATGTTTATGTTAAAAATGTATTAGTGCGATTAAGTGCTCGGCTTTCTTTTTATTTTGTAAAAAATACATTAAGAGAAAAACTTTCTTTTCAGATATAAGATTTTTGGGGGGCAATTTTCATGTATTGGGTTATATAAAATTTATCTTATGTATTTTTATCTATTAGCAAATTCATATTCTAGACAATGTTGTACACTATCTTTTAACCATAGATATACAACAATGAAATGATTTGGCCCTTCAGTAAAAGTATATTTACGGCTTGTCAGTTTCAACTTCTAACAATACTAGCGGTTGATTATTTTTGCAGGTGTGAACTCTACTTAATTTTTCTTAAGCGTGAAACATAAACGAGTATAAAAAATATAAGAAATAATCAATTGATAACAGTGCTAACAGCTAGTCTGTTTATATTAAGTATGAACCATGCATGTGCAAATAAAATAACTAATTATTTACAAATGCTAGCAGTTGGTGCTGACATGTGACATGAAATATATATACTGTTCATGGGCAAACCCAAGATGAAAATACTGGAAAATCGCTTCAAATATTATAAAAAGGCATGGCAACTCAACCAGAAAATATCTTATCGGTCCAATATTTTCTGCTTCATTCAATCACAATTTGAATTTTATATAAGATTATAATCTTAGCAAACGTCTCGCAATTTTCAATGTGATTCTACAATGCGGTAGCCTCGTGCTATTTTTAATATAATTTAAAAGCCAAAATCAGACATTTGATAAAAAAAACCCAAACTATAATTATGTTTATTTATATATCAAAGAGCAATTTCAAAAAAAAAAATTTAGGGGATAATTCTAACGCGGAGTTGTTTGGCACGGTTTCAAAAATATATCAGATATGTTTCAAATAACGAATTCAAACTACTGAAACTAATATAGTTTCTTAGTAACGTGTTTATATGCAAAGTTTATAATATATTTAGATTTACTTAGTACAAAGTTAAGGTGTCAAAAAAATTATTAGTTAATTTTGATACATTCATTTTTCATCATTTTTTACTGCTTAAATTTGTATTAAATATATTAAAAAATTATATATTTAGTATGTAAAGTATATCGGTTTCAACGATTTGGATTTGTTGTTTGAAGCATATCAGATAGATTTTGAAGTTGTAACACAACATGTGACTAAACTACCCATAGCACGCTAACCAACTCCATTATAACGCATATTTACATTTTTTGTGCATATAATAATTTAACATACGTTCATAATATTAATCATTAGTTTCAAAAGGTAGAAAAACAATCTATAATATTAGATCAAATTAAGTATATTTATATAAGGCAGAATATATTACAATGTTGCATTTAATGCAAACTATAAATATTCATCTACTAATATATTAATAAAACGAAAATGTCTTCTTTTTCTAGAATAAGAAAAAAAGTTGCTATACTTTATAAATATAAATTTTGGCCATAATATATATATTAAGATGGTATGTAAACAAAAGTTACATGCGCTTATTATTATTGTACATGTAGTTGGACAATGGACATGCAGCAAAATCCGATTTTTTTTTAATGGCCTAAAAAAAATGTCCTCTGATTTTAAAATTTTCGAAAAATGTCCCGACCGCCCCACTGTGGGTGTTGGGCCTTGGGCATTGAGATATGATGTATGGTATCGGAACTGGGCATGCCATCTGTATATCTACAGGGGGTTTGGTGAGAGACATCGACAGTGACTACCGGGTGATGGGTCTAGGACTTACTTGTCTCTCGGTCCGTTCCAGGCTCGCACGGTAAATATAAATAAAACCGACATATTTAATAACTTAAATGTTTATTTATTCTTTGATCTAATATTCATAAAAAACATTGTGTTTAGGTTTTAAAAACTATGAGAGGAGTCGCACGTAGCCTAGCGTGATGGCGAAAAAAGGTTGGAGGAATAAAGGTTGTCTCATGCTGCCCCACTGTGCACCTATTGTGGAAGAGTATGGCTTTGCGGGCACCTCATTAGCATGTTGAGAGACGCCAATGAGAATATCAACTGGCGTGAGATAAAAGCCGAAGAGCCAGTGGACCGGGACCCGTCCCTATCTATAATCATGAGATGTCTTTACCTCCCATAGGTGATTTGAAGTTAATATGAAAAATCAATATACAATACTTTGTTCTTTCAAATTTGATATTAAGTTAACTTTAATTCCACAGAAGATGATTCGGGCTGGGCGTACCACAATTGGGTGTTGAATAATAACGCATGATATGCTTACTACAACAAGTATGGAGTTCCGGTTTATTTTTTTAATCAATGTACTAGTTATTTTTATGTAGCAAAACTAATATTATTTACCTGTATGAGAGAGTACCTCATTAGCAGGCCGATCCCACATTCAGTTTGACTGACCTGACTCGGGATGGTGGCCCAGTTCAGGATACCGGGTTCAAGGTGCACAGCCTCCACAGACCACGTTACACAGAGTCCATGATGCACGACCATGAGTCAAGTGGGAGTAGGTTCCAGGGTGTAGATGCCTTTGCCGATGCTTTATTCGGCACACCACCTACGGCTACATATCCCTCCACCTGGGAGAAGGATCCATGGGGTCTCCGTAAACAGTCGGTGATCTAGGAGGAGGATCCATGAGCTCCCCATAGAGTATCGTGGATTGAGAAGGAGGAGGAGGAGGTTCAGATAGGGGATGACTTGCCACCCAGGGAGCGTCGTTCACCTAAAAGATTGTCCCTCTCTGATCGTCGCCGCCGTCGTTTGATTTTTATGTTAGGTTGTACTATTTTAGTTTTCTTGCTGAATTTTAGCATTTTATTTTTCTTGTTTGTTGTTTGGATGTCTACTTATTTAGTTAAACAAAACCAACATAATAATATTACAACAAATTATAAACATTACAATAAAATTATAACACATCGTTAGACATTACAAAATTTGTAAAAACAACAAATTATAACAAAAAAAAATATAACACAAATATAACAATATTTCCAAATAAAAAAAAACAAAATTCATAGCCGATCGCCTCACTATGGGTAGTCGACTCTCAGAAACAACCGCCTTAATGGAGCGATCATCTATGGAAGTGGACCGCCCCACTGTGAGGTGGTCGTGACATTTTAAAAAAAATAAAAAAACAGAGAGCATATTTGTTATTATTTTTTTTTAGCATTAAAAAAAATCGGCAGCAGAACATCCACGTATATCAAAATTGAATGTCAAAATTTCAAAAAATTATAAACAAATTAATATTTCTATAGAAAGTTCGAAATCTAACGCATGGAAAACACTTGCACGTTTGTCTCACCGAACCACATTGGATGTAGACTAATAAATGTGATTACGGCTAACAGTACGAAAACTTCAGCCAGAAAAGCAGATGCTTCATAAAATGGTGCGGCTTTTCTAATGCTTGCGCTTACTAAAGCTATGTATTAATATTTTATGCATCCAAAGGTTATTAGGTAAAGATCCGGGGTCAAACTATCCAACGTAACTTTTCAAGAGTGAGGCTACAGTACTGTACATGACGCACATTGATCCTCCCTGTGAATCAATGTCTTTATTTTAAAATTTTAAATAGTCAATTTCTATCGCTCAACATGATCTTCATATAAAAATTTTATATGAAGACCAAATTTAAAAAAACCTTAAATTTATTTACTATATTTTTGATAGGTAAGAAATTATTATTTTCAAAAAGGTTCCGAATCTTTAAATTAAGTAATTTTTTATCCATCAAAACAAATAGTAAGAAATTCTAAAAATAATGAAATTTTACATCTATATACATTTTCATATGATGATCATGTTCAATTGTTAGAATTAACTGTTTAGAATTTGAAAATATAAATATAAATTCATAATACGGATCAATGTGCGCTACATGTAGTACAATAAACTTAGCCTCACTCCCTTTTCATAGTTACATAAGAATATAAAAATAATAATGAGAAAACAAAAAGGATTTCATCATCACAAGTAACTCTGATAACTTTATACAAATTAGCGTGTTTAGGTAGAATTAACATCCTTTAAGTTTGGCAAAATTAGGCACACCTGTCGTACAAATATACGTCTTTTTCTTGTTCCCTAAATCCCTGTATATATAAATGTTTGGTTTCTCGCGTTATCATCACTCAATCTTTACCAACATAATAAAGAGTGTTAACTAATCATAATTGTACGTCTAGCTAAGAATTAGGATTACTTTTAGAGATCGAGGATTAGATTAGCACAGCTTAACTATTTAAAATGAAGACGCAAACTTATAAAAAAAAAAAAAAGAAAGTCGAACTACACCATTTAATTTCAATGTAATTTTTCACGAATTATACAAGGCGTAATACACATTTGTCAGTAAAAAAATAGGGTAGAACTAGGGTGTTTTTAAGTTTACCAAGCTTCTTGATGAACTCAAGTCTAAAACCCATCGGATCGGCTTCAAACGACGAATCCGAACCGTTGAAACCCGCCTACCTTACGAGTGATGCGTCTACATATAAAAATTTTATACTTTCAAATTAATTTAGGATAAAGTAAAGCTGTCAAAATTAGAAGGTTAATAAATTAATTTTAATGCATTCATTTTTTGATGTTTTTTGACCACTTGAGTCTATGCAAAATTAATTTCAAAATTTAAAATTTTTGTATGTAGATGCATCACTTGTAAGATAGACGGGTTTCAACGGTTCAAATTCGTCGTTTGAAGCCGATCCGATGGGTTTTAAACTTGAGTTCCCCAAGAGTTTAGTGAACTCAAGAGCACCTAGTTCTACCCGTAAAAAATATACATTCATCAATTATAAAATGTATATTTTCCTATTTCAGGTAAACACAATGTTAACCGCCATTACATGTTTTTGACCAAGTTAGAATGTATGTTGACAATTAATAATTGTCATCAACTTAATATGTTAACAATTATAAAATACATTTTTTTACCAAGGACAAAAAGAGTGAAGAAAATAGATTTAGGGTTTTTGCATCCTTTTTCTTTTTGCTCCGACCTGACTTCCTCCGAAAACAACAATTAACTCCGTCCCAACCTCTACTTTTTGCCGCCGTCGCTCCACCTTTTCCGCCTCTAAACCTTAGACCGCTGTCTTCAATTCTAGATCTGTCTCTAAACTCTAACTCCGTCATTCTCCATATCTCTAAACCGGTTACATAGAAACCCTAAGCAAGGGTTGGGAGAGGCACCAGTCCCCGCCAACCTCCTCCACCTGCCACCCTACTCCAAAAGAAACGAAGACGAAAAAATTGTCCTATATGCCTCATCCTTCCTGTTGTTGGCCAGCTAGTGCAGCAGAGAGCAAGAAGGTGAGAGAGGAAAATGGCGACCACTTGCAGTCGGCTTGCCAGATGTTGTGATGTTAGATATTGTGTTGTGTTGTGTTATGATGTTAGATGATTTAGATGATGTGTTGTTAGATGTTGATGTGTTGTTTAGACTTGAATGTGATGATATTGTAATAGATGTGAAATAATTGATGTAATTTTATTTTATTTAATAGAAATTATACTTCACAACCGCTACAAAAGTTTTTTAAAAAGAAAAAAAACTTAATTATGAATCTATTTTTCGAACCTCTTAAAATGCATATTCATGCACAATACACACTCGTCTCTTACGAAATGTATACACATCTATTCAAGATTCACACTATTTTTTTTTTTTCAAGTTTCACGCTCACTGTCGAAATTACTTTTAAAATACACATTCGACTTGTACATAGTATACCCCTGAAATTAAAAGACAAAATGATTTTAAACTTAGTTCTAGATGCAACTACATATAAATTTCTTACACCTTAGATTGAAATCCATTATAAATTTGTTGTGTATTTATAAATTTCTTACAAGGGTGGAGTTTTCGTCTAAAGGGTTTTGGACAAATTAAATCTCATTCAAAGTCAGTTGTAAACCGTTCGGTCTATGTTAATATTTACACGAATGGTTTAGATTTACGAAACCATTAAAAGTTATTAAGTTTTACATATGTTGGTACGAATCTTAAAGCAAATCAAACAGTAAGGCCCGGCTTTTGATGGATTCTGTCCAAAGGGCTTTGGACAGAATCCAATTCCTTCTTACAATGTCTGTGGACCATCCAAAAAAGTGATTTTAATAGTAAAAAAAATATAAAATTTGGTCTCCAAGTCATTTAACACGGTGATCATATTGAATGGTTTGAATCAATTGTTTGGACTTTGAAAACAAAGATAAAGGATGTGTGACATAATTAGACATGAAAGACATAATACATTTTAACCTCCACATTGCGAAATTGTGAAAATAATTATTTTATTTGTTAAATATAACACAACTGGAAATATCAAAAACTGATTTTTTTATATTTATAATTTCAGTAATATTATACAATATTTAGAAAATTTGAATTTCTTGATGAACATACATTCTATTTCTGAGCTTTAAATTTTCATACTTTTATTGAATATTTCAAATATTTAATTCCTTACAATAAATTAAAAGTTTTTATTTTTGAATTCCCCACAATGTGAGATCAAGTTTAAGAACCAACATTTGGTCTAATGGCAAAAGACAATACTCTTTGTGTGGAATGTCGCATGTTCGAAATCCAACCAGAAGATCCCTTGCGGATATTAGAAGGTGTCACTTGATCCCTAATTACTAATTCTAAAAAGAAAACATTGTATTTCGTTGAAATATACTATTCTATAAGATAACATTCTAAAATACGAAGCTAAATTTTATTTAAATTTAAAATGTAAAATATTATAATTATTTTATGAAAAATAAAAATTAGAATTTTATAAATATTAAAAAATGTACAAGTGAGGAAAAGGAATAGAGAAGTGAAGAAAGATGAAAATCTAAGTTACTGCGACCCAGAACCATAAGAGGTAAGAATATTTTCTTTCGACTTATGTTAACAAAATATTATAAAAAATTTCGGTTGTGTTCTGTACGAGATACTTGAAATATATTACCCAATATAGACTCCACTTGTAATATTTCTTTCACAAAAAAGAATAATTCTGGTTGACCACGTGCATCCCCAAATCTCCAAATGAAGATTTTGGTCGGGTTACAATAAATAGCAATAAATGCAGAAAGCAGCATGAAATGGTTTAGAATAACATAGTGAATATATAATTTCACTAGTACTGAATTAAAGAAAATTTGTAGAATCTTCTCCACATAACCGGGAATATGTTTTATATATAACCGTTGCCATCAGCTGCACTTTCACACTTGTTTGCTTTCAGAAAGGATCTCTCAAATAAGCAACAACCAATTTTACCGAATAGTGACAGCTAATTATATCATACCATTACTAATGCTATTTCGTCTGTCGGAATATTTGGTAACAGCATGGATTAAATATGTAAATTCCAGAAACTGTTGTTTGGCATAATGTTGGGCAAATATACTTTTAGACTTAGGTACCCAATTAATGAAATGAGGATCCAAATTTATAATTTGAAATTTCTTAATTCTCTGAGTCCACCTTTTGTTCATGATTCTATTATATTAAACATATTCAAGATCTTGTTTGGTAGATCACAATTGATAATAAAATATAAGCACACAATATTTATGATCATCCCAAGATGACATTTGTTCAAGTGGATTAATTGAGAAAAAAATACATTATAGAGAAAATCACAATCAGTAGAAGAAAAATGCACTACAAATTTTAATTTACCAGAAATAGTTAGCTCTCCATTACACTTTTTCATGGGGGTTAACATCCACAAACCGAATATATCCATATCGTCTATATAAATCTTCACGAAATTTGTCAACCCAAAATACGCCAAAACCGAACAAATAACAAAATAGGAAAGAAAACCAGATACCATAATCCAATTCCTTGAAACATTTACCCTATTAAACTGCCGCCACATCGCCTTCTTCTCTCGCAATATTTTCTGGCGGCGGGTATATTTACTTTTTATACCCCATTAAATGACTTTTAATCATACCAAATATGTACACCGGAAGTTCAAAGATAGACCTGGTCTATTCTGATCAAACTTGCAGCCATACACCATTGAGAATACTAAACGAAATATTAGTAACACATGGAGGGAAAACAAAATTGTCTTCATCATTTATTACTGCAGTGTAGTAAAAATTACCACATGCATTTAAGAGTTGAAACTTTATAAATTCCTTCCATATGTAACTAATATAAGAGTGAAAACTTACCTGGGCCAGAAAGAATTATACACTTAAAGGCCCAGTAAATATCACCAAAAAGAAGAGCATTCACAATGGGGTCTAGTCCACAATAAATAACAATAAACCAAGTCTACTCTAAACTTATCATACCTCTCTAGGGTCAACAAAAATGGTGGACCCTTGCGTTGACTTGGTCCAATCCCCCACCTCTCCGTCACTGTACTCCTCCCCAAGTCTCTTCACACACCACAAGTCCTCGTCGCAAGACAATCTCTTCCATTTCGGTACCGCTTTCAGTACCGGGTCATTTGCCGCCAGTTCGGTTGCTAGCACAGAAGCCCTTCCCCTTGCCTTGTTGTGCACATAGGCACAAAGAGACCGTACCATTCTTCCTTTCTTGCTTCCTTCTCCTCCCAAACCATACATGAACCACGCACCAAACGATCTAAATATGTTTGGTACAGCTGGTACGTTCAACCAAGGTGCCAACCGATCAACTGTTCTACTTAGAGCTGCAACACCTTTCCAGAGAGCAGGCGCGCCACGCAGCTCCAACCGAAACACGCTGTCTAGATCCCACACACTGACAACCGCCCAACTCTCTGGAGGATTCTTTAGAAATGCCTGGTGACCTGGCCACTTATAATCTTTCTCTGATACCGCAAGATATGTACCGAGCGTGAGAGGGTTTGCAAGAACCTTGTCAATGTCACGAGGGAAAAATTCAGTCAGAGCAAAGCGGGCCTTGTACAGAGCCTCAGCATCAGAGAGAGATAGTTGGATAATCGACATGTGGCGGGATGTGCGGCGGCGATGCGCATACACTGGGTGTACCAGGATGGAGGGGGTGCGGAACTTGGAGTAGCCGCACCGGCCGGTAAAGAGGCGTACCGATGCCTCATTGTCCTTCTCAGTTGCCATGTATGAATACTCGGCACCTTTTTCCTTGAACCAGTCCTCCATTTGTCGAACCAGCAGCAGACCAATACCCATCCTCCTGATACACAAAGAGGTATATACATTAGTTCGTTATTTTAAGTAGGATAATCAAATGCCGTTAAAGATTGTCAGGAAGCTTAAGCAAGAGTTATGTTGGAGGTGGTTTAACTTACCGGTGCGAAGGGCAGATGCGCAAACCGAGGATGTAGCCCACCTTAGTGTAAATTGGGCTACTGGTTTTACCTCCACGGTGAGTCTTCTTACTGCAAGTGACCATTTTCACTGTACCGCGCACTAGCCCGACAATCTGCTTCGTTGGACCCGTAGTCTCAGCAACCTAAATTACAAACAAGAAAGCGTATAAGCATTGGATTAAGAACTACATGAAAAAGTAGTAAAATTACAATGGCATGAAGAAATGTGAGAGCAGAAGTATATACCAGCATGTGATAGGCAGGAGAATTGCGAATACGGGCAAGCGGGTAGCCGAGGTGATCAGTGTACAGAGACATCGCACCGCTTGGCCCCACTTCACAGACACGGTCAACCTCATCGGCTCCAAACCGGTCTGTTGATGAATCATACTCTCTTATAATTACAGTCATATTCTCCTCAATTTATGACCTTAATGTTGTTCTCTTTTCTTTAAATGTTAGAACAGCAAGTTTGAATAAGAAGACAATGTCAGAGATAGATAGAGAAGAGCACAGCGAAAAGAGAGAGGAGAGGAGAGCGTTAAATGAAGAGATGATGATTGGGTTGTAAAGGAGGGTTCTATGAAAGGGGTATTTATAACCCAATTTCGAAAACAAAATGGGGCCTACCGAACAGTCTAATAACAGAGAAGGAGAAAGGGTAAATGCAATTTTTAGAAACAGGTAAGAGAAATGGATAGACGTAGTGTGGAGGGTAACCGTTAAATATTTTAATAAACATCTCCAGTTGAGAACTGGAGACGACCATTTTGTGGAGCTTCTTGTGGGAATGAGTTTGTTGGTGAATGGTGATGGCATGGCACTGGAGGGTAAAACTGGGTAGAGAGGGGAAGGGGCATCTGGCGGCTGTGCTGCGTGCTCTTCTTCTTTGATTGGATTTATTACTACGGGTCCTTTTAAATTCTTACTGTTATTATGGTATTAGGCATCCTAAATAATTGGTGTTTAATTCCTTTTTGTACCCTGAGGAGAAGGAAACATGCTGTAATTCTATATCTTAAATAGAAGTAGTACGAACGAAAATGATTCATGCCAGAACTGTTATGTACCTAATTGGTTTTTGTCTTCTTCAAATCGCATGTTTTTTTAATAAAAGACGGGGATCTAGTCGTACAATTTTCATTAATTAATTAAACACCAGTGATGTTTGCATGTACAGAATATTCAAATCGTATGTTAATTGTTCGATTTGTATATATACTATTGACCGCACAAATTATACCATTAATGTATTAATTATTAATTAAATAAGTAATGATAATGTTCTTAGTATAATTTACTTCCGTAATTTGCAATATTTTTCTCAAAAAGAATAATTCGTGACACGTATAACAAAACCAACTTTTTTTAATGCTGAATACTTGACATATATAACTATTTTTGGAAGAAACTTCTTTGAATAATTCTAGCATTATTTCTTTAGTTTAAATAATTCTAATATACTACTACTTCAAAAAAAAATATAATATTCTAGCATTATGTATGGCACGTTCAGAATTTCTTGAAAAAGGAAAACAAAAAAAAGATACAATCTAGATACATTCTTACTTTTAAGCTTTGGCATTTACAAGAATATCATTGGATCATATATGATATGAAAAAAACAAGTGCTTGTGTTATGCGGATCTAAAGCATAAGTAAATGTGGCTAAGTCACTCCAATAATTTCAAAATTTTAATTATGCATAGAGAAATTTAATTGCATTTTATCTTTTTTAAATTTTTTATATAATCCAGCCACTCTCAATAAATAACAAATTTTTAGTTGTAGTCTAGTGGTTAAAACTCTATTTTGTAGATGAGAAATCTTGAATTTAAATTCTACTCACTACAATTATGCATTTTAATTTCAGTCACCCTTATTAAAATTTTCTAGTTATGCAAATCCATTAAAATAGAGCAATCCAAATAGTACTTGCACATTTATTCATGTATAAGCAATGCAAATCCATTAAAATAGAGCAATCCAAATAGTACTTGCACATTTATTCATGTATAAGCAATGCAAATCCATTAAAATAGAGCAAACTCGTCGAGCGCGTGTCCGGTACACTAGCATTATGTTAAAATACCACGCATGTTTGACCCAATAATCCAATAGGCATGTGAGTATGTGACCCATTTTAGTATGTGCATGATCAAATTGCAGCGCTTACTTAATGCAAACCTTTAAAGGTCTCTTTTGTTTCTTGGTATTGATAAAAGTATCGACAGGTGTCTTTCTAGAAGAGCGTTTGCATAAGCCTTTGGAATTCATTTATATTAGTAAATATGGGTAGAATCAAACTTGATAAATCCATGTGAGATATCCTAGGATAACTAACTTGATTTTCTTTGATTGATCATGCCCAATTTTTTTGGTCGTAGGATGATGGCAATGTTCGTCAGAGACCGCCGAAATATTGTATAATTATTGGACGGTATTTGAATAATCAAACATAACGGCAGTAGTATATATAACAGATTATGTTTTTTTTTTTTTTTTTGTAACTTTTTAGTGTGTCTTTCATATTTTATTTTAGTAGTTTTGCATTTATGTTTCTGTGCAGAATTCGATCTGTCTGATCCTTTTAAAAAAAATTTGGTTAAAAGCCCATAGGCACTTTCAATCACAACAGTATTACATTACGGTTAACATTTGCTCTTGATATAAAACACAATTTTCGAGCTATAACGCCTATACATTATCTTACTGCTTCCAATATCCTATTCTACCCCATCCTGAACATTGGCATCGTGAAACCCACATAAGAGAAATTCTGAGAGCGGGCTACATTTGCCAGTACGTGCATCTTTTAAAATTCATATACACATTCAATATAGAAAATGTCTCCTAAAAATCAATCCGTCCATACATCTTACCAGGAGCATAGTCAGAATTATTACTAGAGATAGACAAAAATTATAATGATATAACTACCGAGTTGCAGACTGCTGTTAATTAACTCTTACACTCTCGCCACCGAGTCAGAGATGCGACAAGAGAGGCACCCTCAGCATCCATTCTTCGTCCCGTCAACCTACGTAGCAACAAAAATAATAAACAAAAATAATATAGTGTCAGCTACAAAGCTCAATAATTGATTATTTAACGACATGTTTCTCTATAATTAGCTTAATTAAACAATCATTCAAACATACTTGATTAATCCACACAATTTCACATCAAATTATGTATGCATGTTTAACCGACTATAGCACCTGAGTTTAGGTTATCAATGTTTAGGTTATCAATAAAACAAGTCAAAAATATCCATATCATTTCATTTCACACAATCATATCATTTCACAAATCAAATTCGAACCTCAGACCCGGTATCCCATTACATATGCCCTCATAATCCAATACCTAATTCAAACATTAAATTTAACCACACAAATCGAAAACACAAATTATAGAGAAGTCTGATTACCTAATAGCGATCAATCCAGAATCTAATTGAACTGCAACGACTGTTCAGAATCAATGCAACGTAGTCACAACAACAATCGGACTGGACTCTGTTGGATTGTGCAATAATCTACTTGTTTGTTTGACTAGATTTACAAAACATATATTTGTTGAATTTTACAGTTTCTTGTCTTGAGATATTGTGCAAGTTCATTACGATATAAATTGTTACATATACATCAAGGATGCATGATCAATTGCTATATTTATCAAGGATGAGTCATGAAGAATCAAGCACTGGACTTAGAAGCTTCACGATTAGGTTTAGATATCTGTAAAATTGGTAAAGTATGCTTGAAAATGTACTAATTTGGGCCAACTGTTGCAACGGTTTAATTAAGCGTTGTAACGGCTTAATTCAATACCTCAGAACTCAGCCAAATCGATTTAATTCGTTGCAACGCTCAAATAATTGTTGTAACAGATTAAATCAAGTTTGAACCCCAAAACTTCCAGAGAGGTCCGTTATGACAACTGTTGCAACACTTATAAGTGTTAGGATTTCTCAGCGCAGCCAAACTTGCTAACTGGGGTTAACTGTTGCAATGCTTAATCTTTCGTTGCAACGATTGATGCCAGTTACCTTATTTTGTTTCTCTCTCTATAAATAGAAGCAAAATCTAAGTTTGGATCATCACCCTAGCTGCCCCCAATTGCAACATTCCGAATTTTTTTCAGATCTAGAAAAAATCATTGTTGCTTGTACACACAACTTCAATATTCATACAACAATCTCAAGCATACTCAACCACAATCAATCTTGTGTAAGAAGTAGAGCGATCCGTGTGTGATCATCTTGTTTGTTTCATACATTTGAGCCTTTAGTGCTCGTGAGCCATTTCTGTGCTCGGGCCGAGTGATTCTCCAAGCTTTGTGATGGCTCACCGGTTCCACCTTGTACTCCTTTCTTATTGGGTAAGGAAAGGCGCGCCATCTCGAAGGTCGCGAGCCCCAGAGATGTAGGCGTTAGTGCTGAACTCTGTAGACAACTATCGTGTCAAGTGTTTCCTAACTCTTCTATTTATTTTATGCACACTTCATTAGTTTAAAGTTATACTAGTTTACGCCAAGAATAACTTATACACACATGAGTAGAGTGGAAAAAATGGCACGACGGAGCCGGCTCCGTCACGGAACGGCACAGTTACGGCACGCGTGTCAGTTACGTGCCGTGACTCGCGTGTCGCGTGTCGTGCCTA
Organism: Carex parvula; assembly: GCA_025461045.1. Classification (NCBI taxonomy): domain Eukaryota; kingdom Viridiplantae; phylum Streptophyta; class Magnoliopsida; order Poales; family Cyperaceae; genus Carex; species Carex parvula. Next base: position 14,749 of record JAJGRW010000696.1, read on the forward strand.
TCTTTTAAAACTTTGACACGGCACAGCACGATACGTGAAAGATTTAGTGACGGCATGGCACGACACGTAGTCACGCGAGTCCGTGTAATTAGAACCATTAGATATTGATTTAATGATGAATCTTGAATAAACTAACCTAAATTATGATTAAATGGTCACGCGAGTCACGTATGGTCACGACACGTTTAGGCACGGCGTGACTCACGTGGCGTGACTATTCGCGTGCCGTGACCACCCCTTGACATTTTAGTCACGACACGACACGTGAAAAATTAATTTGGTCACGGCACGAGACTAAAATCACGGTGTGTTAGTCATGGCACAACACGACACGTTTTTTCCACTCTACATGTGAGTTAAAAGGACTTAGTTTTAACTTTTAAAATGTCTCATATTCATCCCATTCTATGTGCCTTAGGACCAACAGACTCAATATCATATTTTTTTTTATCAAAATATTTGTTTTCATTTTCTCTATTTCCTTCTCTCTTTCTCTCATATTTCTGATTTTACTTTTTTTCTTTTCATCCTAATCCGATAACAAAGAGGGAGGAAAGAGGGGTTTTAACGGTGGTAAAAATATTTCATGCATGAAGAAGCCACGTGGAAAGAATTCCACGTTATCTTTTCTTTTATTTAAAGTTTTGTATTTAATTTAAACCTTCAAGTTTGCAATATTATAAGTCCAAAATAAATTTAAAAAAATTATCAAAATTATCGGGTGTTACATTAGCCAATTCAGACTGTGAGTTGTTCAAGATCGAGGAATTAATTTTTTTCAGAAAGAGACAATTGTCCGGTTATATATATCTATACCCGGTTTTTAAATTCAGAATATATAATAATTCTGCCATTGCGTCTTACAATTGTGTTGTGTGGTACAAAATCAATACACAATAATCTTTTTAGAATCAGCACACAGTAGATTTACCTGTGCAATTCTACAGGTCATAATTCAGATGGGTGTTAGATTCAATTTGAATATAATTCTATAAAGTTTAATTAAAATTTATGCGGATTCATGTAAGAATATTTTATATCAAAATATGTCTAAACATTGTGAGAACAATTAATAAGGAGTCCGGCTACTATAACACTAGTGTCATTTCAAATTAAATAACACCACATCTTAAACCATTGGATCTGCTTTAATATTCGTGCAAGACACTAGTGTCATTCCAGCCCTATCTTGTGCACGAATATTAAAACAGATCAAATGGTTTAAGATGTGGTGTTATTTAGTTTGAAATGACACTAATGTTATAGTAGCCAGACTCATTAATAAGGATGCGTTCAACGTATACATATTTTTTAGTAAAATTTAAATATAACAGGTCAGCTGATGAAAATCTTAAAGCATAGAAAGACTGTGTTCTTAAAGATGCGAATCATTTTAGTAAAGATGAAAAGTGCAAGAGACAAGGATGCATCTGTCAAACCGAAATGAATTAGTGCGCGGACTAAATGATTATCATCCTTCCCATGACTTTTTCAATACTACCATCCACGCGGACTCTGTTCGCGCACTGAAATGAATTAGTGCGCGGACTGAGCTGGTGCATCAAATTGATTATTTTATTATTTTTTTTTGTTTTTTTTGTTTTTTTTTTGTGCGCGGACTGAGTTAGCGCACCAATATATATATATTTTTTTAGTTATGTTCTGAATTGTTTGAAATTTTTGAACTAATTTTTTTTTCTGTTCTATTCTATTTTATTTTGTGGTATTTATAATTATATGTACACGTAACATTTGAGAGTGAAATTGTAGAAAATAAAACGTACTTGTTTAACAAATAAAATTTTGACTAAATTTGAATTAAAAATTACTACAACAAATTATACGTACAATCTGAGCAGCGTTTTGTACTAAGTAAGTTGGTGCGCAAATTGCTACAAATTACACGCACAATTCGATCAACATTTTATACTACAAATTATACGCATCACAAAAAAAAAAAATTAGTCCAAAAATTTCCAACAATTCAGAATAGAACAAAAAAAAAAGAAATATTGGTGCGTCAACTCAGTCCTCGCACCAAAAAAAAATAAAAATAAAATAAAATAATCAATTTGGTGCGCCAACTCAGTCCGTGCACCAACTTGGTGCGCCTCCCAGTCCGCGCACCAACCCATTTTGGTGTGCGAACTGGGTCAGCATGGGTGATAGTATTGAAAAACCTATGAGAAGAGTGGTAATTATTTAATTTTGCTTTTTTACTGTGGTAACTAAAAAAAATTCAGTTTGTCAAACGTGTCATCGTCTGTATCGTTTTAACTATTTTTATGGGCGGTATATATGCATGCATTATATATATAGATAGACTATGGTGAGTTGTGAAGTAAAACAACGTTTTACTTCACGCCATATTTTCATTTGAAAATCCAAACAACTGATCCGAACCGCTCAACATATTCTAAATATTGAAATGTGCTTGGAAACTAAATTTTACATTTTTCGGAATTTTTTTACTATATATTAAGCCACTTTGAAAATCGCTGATCCACTATGAACAGTAAAAAACAGTAAAAATTTATGGACCACCGGATCAGCGATTTTCAAAGTGGCTTAATAAATAGTAAAATATTCCAAAAAATGTAAAATGTAGTCTCCAAGCACATTTCAATATTTAGAACATGTTGAGCGGTTCGGATTGGTTATTTGGATTTTCAAAATGAAAATATGAGCGTGAAGTAAAAATGACCTCTTACTTCACAACTCACCATAGCCCAGCTCTATATGAGATGGGCTACGGTGCTTCGCGAAGTAAATGGTCTTTTTTACTTCACGCTATATTTTCATTTTGGAAATTCAAATAACCGATCCGAACCGCTCAACATGTTCTAAATATTGAAATGTGCTTGGAGACTAAATTTTACATTTTTTGGAATTTTTTTACTATTATTAAGCCACTTTGAAAATCGCTGATTCGGTGGTCCAGAAATTTTTACTGTTTTTTACTATTCACAGTGGATCAGCGATTTTCAAAGTGGCTTAATAAATAGTAAAAAAATTCCAAAAAATATAAAATTTAGTCTCCAAGCACATTTCAATATTTAGAACATGTTGAACGGTTCGGATCGGTTGTTTGAATTTTTAAAATGAAAATATGGCGTGAAGTAAAAAAGACCATTTACTTCGCGAAGCACCGTAGCCCATCTCTCTCTGTATATATATATATATATATTGGAGGGATCAAGTTACAACAAATTTGAGTTACAACAAAGTTACAACAATCATTTTTTTCATTTTTAAAGTCCAAATCGTCGATCCAAACCGTTCAACCTGATCTCCACAATAAAATGTGCTTGCAGATCAAATTTTACATTTTTTTTTAATTTGTTTACTATTTATTAAGTATTTTACAAAAAATAGTCATATTCAGACCATTGAATTTCGTACCCATCTTAATAAATAGTAAAAAAATTAAAAAAAATGTAAAATTTGATCTGCAAGCACATTTTATTTAGATAATCATGTTGAATGGTTTGGATCGACAATTTGGACTTTGAAAATGAAAAAAATAGTTGTTGTACCTTTGTTGTAACTCTAATTTGTTGTAACTTGATCCCTCCTATATATATATATATGAGTAGAACTAGGGTGTGATGTGCTCACCAAACTTTTTGGTGAGCACACCTCCAAAAACCGCATTTTCAAAGTTCAAATATTCGATTCGAACCTTCCAACGTGTTCTTCATATTAAAATGTGCTTGGAGACCAAATTTTACATTTTTTGGAAATTTTTTACTATTTTTTCAGAATTTTTGAAAATCAGTGTTTTTTGAATTTTTTTTATTTATTTAATGAAAAGCTGTGATTTTCAAAAATTCTAAAAAAATAGTAAAAAATTTCCCTCCAAGCACATTTTAATATGAAGAACACGTTGGAAGGTTCGAATCGACTATTTGAACTTTGAAAATGCGGTTTTTGGAGGTGTGCTCACCAAAAAGTTTGGTGAGCACATCACACCCTAGTTCTACTCATATATATATATGAGGAGGGTTCAAATGCCTCCATTTTTTGTGCCTCCATCATGCCTCCATTCTTTAAAACTTTAATAACTCAAAATTTAAAACTTAAAATTCAAAATAAAACCGTTGGATATGAACTACATCATTTTATCTTTGCATGTGTAAAAAATTATGGCATTTCAACTTTGTTGTGGTTGTCATCTTGAGCTTGTAAAAATGTATGCTAATGTAGATAATTTCTAGACGTTGATTTTCAACTTATTGATTCACATAAAAACAAAACTGAAATGTGATAATTTTTTATGAGCACATAGAGAAATAACATAGATCACATCTAACAGTTTTCTTTTGACGTTTAAGTTTTAAACTTTGAGTTATTAAAGTTTTAAAAAATGGAGGCATGATGGAGGCACAAAAAATGGAGGCATTTGAACCCTCCTTTATATATAGAGTAGAACTAGGGTGCTCTCGAGTTCACCAAGCCCTTAGTGAACTCAAGTCCAAAACTCATCGGATCGGCTTCAAACGACGAATCCGACCGTTGAAACCTGTCTACCTTACGAGTGATGCGTCTACTTGCAAAAATTTTAAATTTTGAAATTAATTTTGCATAGAGTCAAGTGGTCAAAAAATGAATGCATTAAAATTAATTTATTAACCTTCTAATTTTGACCACTTGACTCTATGCAAAATTAATTTCAAAATTTAAAATTTTTGCATGTAGATGCATCACTCGTAAGGTAGACGGGTTTCAACGGTCGGATTCGTCGTTTGAAGCCGATCCGATGAGTTTTGGACTTGAGTTCACCAAGCCCTTGGTGAACTCAAGAGCACCCTAGTTCTACTATATATATATATATATAGAGAGAGAGAGAGAGATGGGCTATTGTGCTTTGCAAAGTAGAACCCCCTCTTTACTTCGGGTCATTTTTTGCAATTTGAAAATTCAAACAACCGATCCAAACCGTTCAACATGTTCTAAATATTGAAATGTGCTTGCAGACTAAATTTTATATTTTTTTGGAATTTTTTTACTATTTATTAAGCCTCTTTGAAAATCGCTGATCCACTGTGAACAGTAAAAAACAGTAAATTTTTCTGGACCACTGGATCAGCGATTTCCAAAGTGGCTTAATAAATAGTAAAAAAATTCAAAAAAATGTAAAATTTAGTCTGCAAGCACATTTCAATATTTAGAACATGTTGAACGGTTCGGATCGGTTGTTTGGATTTTCAAATTGCAAAAACTAGCCCGAAGTAAAGAGGGGGTTTTACTTTACAAAGCACAATAGCCCATCTATATATATATATATATAGAATCTGGCTAATATGCTATGCATATATAAGGGCCCCTCCGTGCTACGGCTCACTTTTTGAGTTTTCAAAATCCTAACGGTCGATCCGAACCGTTCAACATGATCTCCATATCAATATGTACTTGCAAACCAAATTTTACATTTTTTAGAATTTTTTTACTATTTATTAAGCCACTTTGAAAAAACACTAATTTGTACACAACAGTAAACTTTTCTGGACCATTGGATCAGCGATTTTCAAAGTGGCTTAATAAATAGTAAAAAAATTCTAAAAAATGTAAAATTTGGTTTGCAAGTACATATTGATATGGAGATCATGTTGAACGGTTCGGATCGACCGTTAGGATTTTGAAAACTCAAAAAGTGAGCCGTAGCACGGAGGGCCCTTATATATGCATAGCACCGTATCACTGTCCTATATATATATATATATTGAGTTCAATAATTCTTGTTTTATTGAAATATTGCGAAATGACGACTTTTGCTATGAAAACATATTTGTTGGATATGTACATCCTTAAATATTTATTAGGAATAATATTTTCTGACAATTTCGTGCTAAAACCCTTGGTCCTCCATCTCCCCACGAATACATACATTCTTTATTTTTTATTTTTTCTCTAATTATTTATTTGCATAATACTGAAAATGTATGCATTACAACTTTTCTATCATGTCATTATATTGTAGAAAAATTATTATACTATATATTATCGAAGTACTTCTCACCTACTAATAGAAAAAAAAATTATCAACTCTTTTCAAAGGCGGCTCAGAAATCTCTGAAATACTTTGATTAACTAAATTTTTAATTAGAGAAGTAGAGATCTTAGAACTTGCTAGTACCTCATTAAAATTTAGTAACTGGACATCTGTGGTTATGATGAGACTGGAGAGTATTGCAGATTTCTTTCCAATGCCCATAGAAAGATGAAAACAAGCGATCACCGGAGTTGTGATGTGACTGGGAGGGAAGGACTGTCCTTCGCCGACTAAGGTTGGTAGCGTAGCCCTGGCCACGGCTAGCGAGGCAGCATCGAGCCCCATCCATAGGGACACGTGTCGATCCCCTATCAGTTGAGCTGTGCTGTGCCTCCTTGGTCCTTGCCATTATTTGCCGTGCCATTTTGTTCTCTGGTAAACATTTTACTGTTTTTGGAAGTTACCATCTCCATTTTTATTAACTGGAGATAACCATTTTTGGATGAATAATTTTTTTTTTAATTTCACGTCACTAGATTTCTTTTATTCAATCCACCCTTTAGGCGATGAACTTGCAGCAATAAAATAAACAATAAAAAATATAAGAAAGGCTAATTCAAGTCTGAGGGCAAAAAATAAGTTGAATTTTGAATTGTGCTTAAGACCTGTACATGAAAATAAACATATTGATATATAGCCTGAGGGGAATTAATTGACAATATATAATAGTGTAGACTTTAAACAACTGTACCTACACCGAAACCTAAAT
>JAJGRW010000696.1:27978-47171 GCA_025461045.1 Carex parvula
CTACCTTTTGAAACTAATGATTAATATTTATGAAACGTATGTTAAATTATTATATGCACAAAAAATGTAAATATGCGTTATAATGGAGTTGGTTAGGTGCTATGGGTAGTTTAGTCACATGTTGTGTTACAACTTCAAAATCTATCTGATATGCTTCAAACAACAAATCCAAATCGTTGAAACCGATATACTTTACATACTAAATATAAATTTTTAATATATTTAATACAAATTTAAGCAGTAAAAATGAAAAATGAATGTATCAAATTAACTAATTTTTTTGACACCTTAACTTTGTACTAAGTAAATCTAAATATATTATAAACTTTGCATATAAACACGTTACTAAGAAACTATATTAGTTTCAGTAGTTTGAATTCGTTATTTGAAACATATCTGATATATTTTTGAAACCGTGCCAAACAACTCCGCGTTAGAATTATCCCCTAAATTTTTTTTTTTGGAATTGCTCTTTGATATATAAATAAACATAATTATAGTTTGGGTTTTTTTTATCAAATGTCTGATTTTGGCTTTTAAATTATATTAAAAATAGCACGAGGCTACCGCATTGTAGAATCACATTGAAAATTGCGAGACGTTTGCTAAGATTATAATCTTATATAAAATTCAAATTGTGATTGAATGAAGCAGAAATATTGGACCGATAAGATATTTTCTGGTTGAGTTGCCATGCCTTTTTATAATATTTGAAGCGATTTTCCAGTATTTTCATCTTGGGTTTGCCCATGAACAGTATATATATTTCTGTCACATGTCAGCACCAACTGCTAGCATTTGTAAATAATTAGTTATTTTATTTGCACATGCATGGTTCATACTTAATATAAACAGACTAGCTGTTAGCACTGTTATCAATTGATTATTTCTTATATTTTTTATACTCGTTTATGTTTCACGCTTAAGAAAAATTAAGTAGAGTTCACACCTGCAAAAATAATCAACCGCTAGTATTGTTAGAAGTTGAAACTGACAAGCCGTAAATATACTTTTACTGAAGGGCAAATCATTTTCATTGTTGTATATCTATGGTTAAAATATAGTGTACAACATTGTCTAGAATATGAATTTGCTAATAGATAAAAATACATAAGATAAATTTTATATAACCCAATACATGAAAATTGCCCCCCAAAAATCTTATATCTGAAAAGAAAGTTTTTCTCTTAATGTATTTTTTACAAAATAAAAAGAAAGCCGAGCACTTAATCGCACTAATACATTTTTAACATAAACATGTATCCTAGGATTGCTCCAGGTCCAGAGTCATACCTAGGTTAATTGACCGCTAATTTCACAATGATGTGACTAACTTTTTTTTTTTTTGGATAATTGATGTGACTAATTATTTAACTATGGGCTGTGCTGGAACCCATCTCATCGATCGGATCCATTTACAACGAGTCAAATTAAGATGCTCGATATAGTCAGAAGAATTTTGAAGACAATTTTTTAATGTAAAATTTCTGCTAACAGTTTTTATCTTTTTTTTTTACAAAGACAATTTCTGCTAACATCCATATATATATTTTTTTAAATAAATTTTTAATGCAAGACAATTAATTAAGATTATCTTTGTTTTCTAACCCACATCCATATCTTTTTTTCTATAAAGAAAATAAAGTGGCAGTGCAGCACCACCATTTATTTTATCAAAAAAACAAATAGAGAACTCACATATCTTATTTTGCCTCCAAACAGAACTACTAGTTAAAGCTATCTTCGTTTCTTTCGTTATTAATAAAAAAACTACCTTCCTGCTAAGGTTTAAAATTTTCATAAGACTGTCACAGAAGAAGTTATCCAAGGGGAAGAAAAGAAAACGGAGGTGAAATCAATTTCCATTGCACTTGATGACTTGCTTCAGAATATTAAAATTGGAAGATGAGGGGACGAAAGGAGAAGGGAAAGTTAAATTGATGTATAATTTCAGTTTTTTTTTTTTCATATTTTTATTTTTAATCAAAGTGTAGAAGATGTGACTTCTATACGCTGTTTTTTTTGTCTCCTTTTTTCTTTCCCTGCGTTTGGGTTAATTAACGGAATATCAAGGTTAGCAGTTGTCTCGAGATACGGAACAACCGCTAACCCAACAATTTAATAAAATAGCGGAAATAACAAGCTAATTCAAGTTAACCTAAGAGTTCGCACCTAAACAGGAAGTAGTGATCTATTTTTTGCTATTTCGAAACTATTGCTATTCTAAAACTATCTAAACACACCTAAAAGCAATAGCCAGATCACCCGATTGTATTGGGTCTCACCTAGAGGTGAAAACAGAGCGGATCGTGGTAAAACCATATTTTTTTTAATTTTCAAATACGGTAACGGATACGAATCGGATATTAGATAAATACAGACACGAGTAGGATCGGATCGGATATTTATTAAAAATATATAAAATATTATTAAAAATACTTTTAAGTTCATAATATTTATCTAATTATTATGGTGAATAATATAATTTGTTCATAATATATATTAAATTATATGGTATATATCTACTATTCAAATACGGATAATTGAAACGTAAAATCATATCTTTATTCATATTCATATCTAGTTTTTCGAATACGGATCGGATATTATCCACATTGTTTTCACCTCTGGTCTCACCAGTCAGTTTATCTACTAATCCTTTTGATATCAGTTCACACTCTTAATATCACTTTGAAGAACAACCTTCATAAAGATTAATTGGTCGTATTAGGATATTGAAATGACCAAATTTAAGTTGCTTTTATTAAAAAAAAAATTGACCTAAAAGGGAATAAAAGAAATCTGAAATGGGTATAAAGTTCAGAAGATGACTTTTACTTTAACCAACAAGTTTGTTCCTTTTTACTTTTGACTTCAACTCACTGAGTTATTTCTTTTTATTTGACTTCATTGACTTTTGTATTTTTCAAGAGCTAAAAGTACACGAGTCTCCTGGAGAGGTCGAAAAGGAAAAGAAAAAGAAAAAAAGAAAGACTTTTGTTGACTTTGTTGGTCTGGCCTTTTTTTTGGTCCGACCCAAGTTATACGCGGCAAATATACTGTTCTCTGGAAATTCTTATTGGATTTGTTTGTTATCCCAATATTATCAAATTGTGAACAGTTTTTAAAGCAGGTTTAGTATACATATTCCGCAAAGATTTTTTTTTTAATACTGGGAAACCCACCGATTTTATTTTATTGAAATTACAGCGTATCAGGTTTTGATACAAAAGCACTGGTACCAGATACTTACAAAAGTCACATTCCATATTCTGCAAAGAGTAGTGTTGTAAAAAAAAAAATTGTGCGTTTAGTAGACGAAAATGTCAATATCAAACAATTAATTGTAATGTGACCAATTAATTTAATTTTTTTGAATAATTTGTGTTCATATTAATAGATATATAAACATGTTCATAATTCATCAAAAAAAAAATTATTAATCTATATGAGAATAGATTGTACACCATTTTTTAATCCAAGTAAGAAAAAATCTGGACAACTTTTTTTGATATAATTTTTTTCTCTGTTAAAAGTTTAGTGGTTTATTTATGTTGGTTGAATTTTGTTTTCCTACTCTTTGCAAAGTAAAACAAAATTGTAAAGAGTAACAGTTTTGTTATTTTTTTTATTTTTTCTAATCAGACGATGAATTTAAATTGATAATATTTCAAGAATATCTAGAGGTTTCTATTTTTTATGCAGTAATTTGTATCTCGGGTGGTCGAGAACTCGAGATAATTCTTAGTATTCTTTAAATTTGGTTGAGATTTATGCACTATAATTATAACCAAGAAAATTCAGCAAATTTCAGAAAAAAAATATGGAATTGTGATGTATAGTTTCCATAGAGCTAAATAGTGTTGGAAAAACATGATGTGACGTGATGTGCTGTGACTAATATATTGCCACAGCACATGGTCCGGATTTATTTTTACTTGACGTGATATGACTAAAATAGTAGATGGCAGACGCGTCATGTTTCGTGACTAATCGTTTTTAATTATTGTTTTTAATTTTTAAGTCAGTTCAAAAAAATAAAATAAAACATATCAACAAAATAAGAAATTATTAAAAATAAATTATAATTAAGACATAAATTAAAAAAAATTGGTCACGTAACGTGTTATGATGTGACCGGATCAATTTGTGTGACTTGATGTAACTAAAATGATGAAAAAAGAGTCATGTTACACGAATAGTCACATCACACAACATGTAAATTACGTCACGTAATCGACACACGTGTAGCGTGATGTGATGTGAAACTGGTTACAACGTGAATATTTTTTTTTTCTAGGCTAAAAGATCATTAAAATCAAAATTATACGAAGGAGATATGACTCGATCAAATCTGTCTAATTTATCAAATTTGATGACCGACTAATAAGATTTGAAAGTCGGTTTGACGTCCATATATATCTGTAAAATGTTCTCTGAATACAACATATGTAAGGGTTTCCCTTTCCCCTTCCGACTCCGACTAGTTGACTGCTGAGATGGTTGTTTACAGTACTGATAAAAAATATGAGTGAGGCTATGGTGCTATGCATAGCACGGATGGCTAGTGTACTACGGCTCAATATGGTACTTTTTAAAATCCTAACGGTCGATCCAACTGTTCAATGTGATATCCATACGAATATGTACTTGCAAACTAAATTTTATATTTTTTTGAATTTTTTTACTATTTTTTTAGATAGGTAGAAAAATCAGTGTTTTCTGAAAATTCTGGACCATCAAAATTCTACCTATCTAAAAAAATAGTAAAAAAATTCGAAAAAATATAAAAATTAGTTTGCAAGTACATATTCATATGGTTATCACATTGAACGGTTGGATCGACCGTTAGGATTTTAAAAAGTACCATATTGAACCGTAGTACACTAGCCATCCGTGCTATGCATAGCACCATAGCCTCACTCAAAAAATATTGACGTTCTAGACTAGAAATGGCACTCATATTTAAGAGTATATTATAATGATTCAATAATACTTCATTAATGCAAAAAAGTTACCATATTTGGTGAAATGTACAGCATTTAGCATTAGAATCATAAAGTCAAGCTTATGGTAGGGTAGGCCTATCCGCCCTATCGTGATCTTATTAAATCTCATAAGTGAAAAGCTTATGTCAAATTTAGGGGGAATTTCATGTATAACCCTGGAAAATCTAAAAATTATGTATTTCTCCCTCTAAAATTCGTAATATTATATTTACACTTCTAAATTTCAAAAACTCACAAATTTATCTAATTTATTGACTTTTCTGTTAAAACTCATTTTAAAAATTATAAATAGCTCATTTTATTCTTTATTGAAAAATAAAAAATGTAGTTTGCCTAAAAAAAATGTTTTGTCTTCTAACTAATCGGTTTTCAAAGACAAATAGTTCATTTTTCAACTTGTGACACATATATAGTGGCATTTAGACATATGCTTGTGTATGTGTCACAACTAAGAAAATGAACTATTTGCTCTAAAAAACGATCAATTAGAAGACTAAATATTTTTTTTAAACATGTTACATATTTTTAGAATTTTTACTAAAGAGTAAAATAGATACATTATAAATTCAAAATGGATAATATATCATTTCAAAGTTTTTGAGGGGTATATATGAAATTTCCCCTAAATATAACGTGGCTCGTAGTGAGAGGTTTAAGTCCCGAAAACTAATTTACAAAAAAAAAAGTTTTTGTAATGGCTTAGATGGAGCGTATCATACTAATCATGGTTTTTTCACATTATGGTATATCTTATGAGCTATATTTTATATAGAAGAGCAATCCTCTGCGTTAATGCGTTTATAATTGAGGAAATGTAAACAGTTTGCCTCTCTCTATCACATAACGACCGCTAATATGTATAAATATAATTGAGCCTGAATGTGATATAGATAAAGATTAGACAATAGAACGTAATTCTATCATCATTTTAAGTTTAAGCATACTTCTATATATTTTGGTGTTTTAAAATATAATTTCAGAAGCATAAAAATAATAAGAAAAAAATAAGAAATAGATCGTTGGGAGGAAGATTTTTGGCGGAATCATCTAAAGTAACTCATATTTTGAGCTTGAATTTGAACCGTTCACGATCAAAATTCAGTCCAATGCAGTCCATGCTGAAAATTTATGGAGTCTTTTAATATTTGTGTAGATTTTGATCGGACGGTCAGAATTTGAACTCAAAATTTGAGTTAATTTAGAGGATCCGCACAAATCTAGATGCCTGTGGCTCCATCACTTAATTGAGAGAATGTATCTTATGGACTTTCACACAAGGAACTCTAGTGATTGAAAAAGAACAATTCCAAAAAAAAACAAACAAAAGAACAGTTATGTTTTGTAACTAAACTAATGTATGATATGATCTGGTTCGGTTCTTGGTACGTGTTTTATGTACGAAGATTGGGTCTGAACTGATTTCAATCAATTGGTGGATTTATCCACTACTTTTCAAAAAAAAAAAAATCATATTAGTGTTAAAAGAAGTTTGAAAATGCAATTTGATGCTTCCTCTTTTTGTTATGTCGGGAGTATGTCTCTACTAAGTTTTCTATTTGACATGGCTCATCTTTCTAATTGATTTCGAAAACATTTTTTTTTATCAAAATAATCTAAATACTTAACAAACTAGTTCTTTCATTTATTGAAAAATAACAATCACTAATGAAATTATATATTTTTTTTCATTTTGCAGCAATGCATCCAAAAATAGTTATGCAACATAACAACTATTTTGTAGCGAAATTAGAAAGTTATCAGTGACAAAAGTGTTTTTCTTTTCTCTTTTATGTATAATAAAAGGATTCAAGCTGCCACAATGTTTTTACAAAAAAAAACAGCTGTTTAATAATGTTGTTTAAAAACAAGGTTTGGATTTGGGGACCAAACAGATCCTCAAATTCATGATCCTCTCTTTCTTTAAGCATCTCATACCAGCCCTGGTGTCATGCTTCTCACCTCAAGTACAATTATACAGTATCAACTGACAAGTAGTCATGTAGTGGGCCATTTTGTACTAGCACACAACATAATACTTTTACTTGATAATCCCCTTCCAAACAACAATTAATCCTCTTATTCTCTGTTTTGAACTTTTTGTTAACTTGACTACAATAAGGAGAGAACAAGCAGACCCCACAAACCTCAAAGTGGGCCCCAAACTCAGAAGTCAACAAAACCCTACTATTGGCTTTTTAAGCTCACATCACACAACGAATCCCAACGAACTCGTTATATTATTGCGCTGATACGTGGCGCTCGCTATTTGCACATCATTTTTCATTTATTATTTCCTCTTGTGGAGCAGTTTGTGAATTTTAATACATTTTATGAGATTTTTTTGAAAATATTTACGCATGTAATCGAGGTTTAAAAAACGGAGCTATTTTATGGACCACCTTGAGCAATCTTGGGTGAGTCCCGAAGTATTATTTTTTATTTTTTATTTTTCAGAACTCGGTTTATAAATTTAGATAAACTTACTATCTATGTATATCTTATTATTTTTGTTAATTAGAATATATAGTAATCTATTTCGTATATCTCTTGCAAGATTAAACCATGTATTAGTTCGTAAAGTTGCAAGGTCTATGACCATATATTACATTTATATTTTTATTGTTAGATCCTTTTAATATTAATGGCTCTCGAGACTTTTGTTCTACTTTGTATCTCGAAGTATCAACTTAATCATATAAATTTTCATATCTTAAGCATTATCCTTTAATATTCAACTAATAAGCTATGCTAACTATATCAAACGCAAAATGATCCTCTTATTTTTCTTTGAATAACCTAACAGTTTCACTATAATTTAATCTCATATATAACCTACATACATCAAGAATTGCCACCAAAAAATACTATACAATGCTTCTTTTAATGGAAACAGTTTTAGTCCTATTTTTATTCTTCCAGCAAATAAGCAAAAAAAAAAAAAAAACCTTCTATAAGCAGGACAATTCACATTAGCGTATGACACATCATTTCATTAATCAGGGGTACAATTTCGGAGTCCCGAAGATTTCCAACACTGAGACACAAACGAAAGCATGGGGCCCACTATGCAGACCCAAATTCCAAATGGGCCCCTGTTATGTGGGTTAGCCGGTGGTCAGAGCCTTTTTTCCAAGAGACAAGTGGGCCTATTGTGGGCCCCATATAAAAATGTGCATGATGTTGCTACTGGTTTCTAGTTGTTTGACCTACATGCCAGATATAAACCCTACCAATTTGGAGCATGCAATGGAATTTCTCGCTCTTCTCACACTTTGTTCCTTTGAGAGCAACCACCGTGTTTTTTGAATAGGATTTCAATCGTACGACTGTTCTCCGCATTTCTTGAAAAGAATGGTTTACTTTCTCACCAAGGTAGGTCTCATTTAATCTAGCCTTTTCACCGATAATCAACACAAAATGGTGTCAATTCAACATAAAAGAACTCCAAACAAGTGTGAAAGGTTGCATAGTATTTTTGCTTTTAGATGTCGCAAACCGAGGTCCAGGTCGGCTATTATTTAATGGGAACTTTCAGAGAAGAGGGATTTTAATTCCAGAATAGTGTTCAATGGTAAACTTTTTGGGAATACCATAAAGCTAACAATTCCGTGGGAAATTGTAACTTAGATCTTAGTCAAAAAAAAAAAAAAAAATCACATGCTCACCGCTGAAATTTACAGTTCTTGTCTCTATTTCATGATATTAATTATTTATAATATTAAGAATTACGGAGTTAGTACAATGGCACATGCTCAATTTTTGAAAATAACATCTAAAAGATCAAGAGCAGATCCAGAATTTTGAGCAAAAAAATATCGAATCGGGTTTAAATAGATAATCAGGTTTAAACTATTAACTAATTAGATACTCGATAAAAATAATGCTTTAACTTATACTTTCCAATGTTCTAACTTGCAATTTTTTATGCTCTAACTTATAATTCTAATTATCAATCATAATCAAGAAATTTATTTTAATTCTAACCTTAAATTTAACTCGAATTACAAATTAAACATCCAGAGGGGGGCAAAATAAATTTTAGGAGGAGCAAAGTCGATCGGGACGTCCCGATCTCCACCAAAACTCAAAATCCAAGGGGAGCAGCTACCCCTCCCTAGGATCATGTGGGTCCGCCCCTGTAAAAGATGCTGACATGTACCGGGCTCTTTAATAAAAAAAATATTAATAATATTTCTTTCTCATGAAATAAAAAACATATACAATTAATCAGTAAACATAGTACGTTTCATCAAGAGTTTATTTTGAAGTTGATTACCCTGATGATCTAATTATTTTCATTTTAAATTATGGAAGCATTAAAAATTTCTTCATTATTTGAAATAGTAATGTTTATGATTAA
Organism: Carex parvula; assembly: GCA_025461045.1. Taxonomy (NCBI): domain Eukaryota; kingdom Viridiplantae; phylum Streptophyta; class Magnoliopsida; order Poales; family Cyperaceae; genus Carex; species Carex parvula. The sequence continues at coordinate 37,348 of JAJGRW010000696.1, forward strand.
TTTTAAAACTCATGTTTAAATTGTTACTAAATTTATCCTACATATTCAATTACAAAAATACTTTAATTTTTTTGTTACTTTTCAAATGTAATTATTTTGGTAAACTATTTTAATGTTGGTTCTAGTGTCGATTGATACTTTTGTAATATGTAATTATATAATTATCAATACTCAATAAAAATGATAGTTTGATCAAATTTGAGTAAATTCTAATCATAATTATCAAATTGCGCATGAAATTATTTTTTTTGTAAACTTTATTCTCTTTTTGTGTAAGAAGGAATTCCGCAAAAACAATTTACAAGATACCAGCTCATGAAATCTCGTTCCGTGCAAATTCTCACTTTTGCTCTAATGGAGAAATAGCCCAAATATTATTACAACCCAAATTCTCACTTTTGCTCCTGGATTCTACCAATTATGGGCCTTATGGCTAATTATGCCTTTCCTTAATAAAAGGCCAGATGTACAGCTGAGATAATGTTATAGAATTCAATTTGTTTATTCCTTGATCCAATTACATCTCTAAAATGTTACGAATGGATAACTCCCAAGCATTTTCATGGTACCGGTCAGATTCCCTACCATTATATCCTTAATCATCATATATTGATATAGCTGTAAAATACATAAAAAAAAATCAATGATCACCATAACGAATTTATTGCATGTATGGGAATACTTAACCGTTGAATTTTATTTGCGTAACGCAGTTAATCAACAAAATGTAAGGCATGCAATTCTCATTTACTTTGTATTTACAATAAGATCCCCTTTCTCCTCGACAAAGATTAGAAAAGGTAAAGCCAGATCAATTAGGGGTTGTTCGGCAAAGGTATTATTAGGATTAAACTTTAATTTTCGTTAATGAGATCATGTTCGGTTGTCTTAAGGAGGCTTAATCTTCATTAAATTGTATACAAGATATTATAAGCATGCATAAACAATGACATGAAAATTGTCTTTCACTAAAAGATAGTTCTAACTGTTCAGTACTAAAATGTAATGGTCAGGATTTCACATTTACAGAATATTAACTGTGAAAATTTACACTGGGATTACCAAATATTTACAAACAATATTTCGATATTTTCGCCTTCAAATGAACTTAATGTTATAGGATGCTTTAAATGAAACAGTTCTTAGTTTAATATTAACAAGCTAAATAACAAGCAACGTAAACTACCACAGCGTACCAGTTCTTAAAATCAATCATGCTTGCTGTCTCACCATCTTTCAGAAAACACAGAAACAAAAGAACAAGAAAAAGGAGAATCAACTACAACAGTAGCGCACCTTAAAACCAACAACCTTCACTAGGAAACCGACTATCGGACTTTCCTTGCCGGTGCAGCCTTTGCAATCCCTTCATGACTTGCCGATCCTGGCCCAGGACTGCTTGCTCGAGTTGTCAGCTCTGTTACTATCACTAAAGACAGATGCAGAGGCAGAAGTATGAGATTGCTCATGGAAAAGGACCTAACCAACGAGGCGGATATATGTAGATCTGAGCTTATGGGGCTGTTTTAATTTGTATCATGATAAGCATAGTTTAGATAGCTCCAGTGGCTAGGATCCTTAGAGATTAGATGTAACAACTATTATGTTAAGAAAGTTAGTTACTCATTAATTGTAACAACCCATTCGGTTAGAGGTTAGTTAGACAATTAAGCCACTGTGATTAGACTCTTTACATAGAGGTCATTGTACTATGTAATATTTTGAGATTTTATTAATTCAAAATTTCATTTCTCCATTCTTTACTCTTCTATGTGATTTGCTTTATAGAAAAAAAAACTCTATTTTTCTTGGAAAGTTTGGATTATTGGACAGCTGTGCACTAGCTTCTTCAAAGGAAACCTTATGTTTATCTAAATCCAAAACAAAGTGAGAAAATCCCAAAGATTGTATAAATGTATGTAATTGCTTTGATGTAGATCTGTCATATGAGCTTATGGGGCTCAATAGGATATATTATGGCTTGGATCGATCTGACCATTAATTAAGATCTATTTAGTATTACCCCATTAGTGAAGAAAATAGAACTGAACACAAACCGTGAAAGAATGAAGACGAAATGTATGTGTAGAAGCCTATTTTTATTACCTTTATAATCTATTTAATTAGTTCTATAGATCTTGCAATTGCAAGATTTCTAATGTAAACTATTGCGCCTATTTTAGCACAATTATGTCAAACTGATTCGTACCAATTTGACCAAAATACTGCTCAATTTGCTCTGGTACGTTACACAGGCCATCATCCCTTGGTTATGTGATTTATCAACATGACAAAAGAAGGGAGGATGAAAGCTAAATGGACAAAAGTGACTAAAATGGATTACCACAGTTAAGTGCCATGCTGAGGAACTCTTGTAACAATCCAGAAAGGAAAAATACCATTAAAATTTCATCAATTTTTCTCTTTGCAGCTTGTGCATCACAAGACAGCAAAGGACACCAACAAGGAGACTATCTAGCTTCCTCAGCCATCTCCAGAACGTAACCTTGAAATCATTCTTAGCGCACAAAAGTGATATGGCGTTTGAGAATTTTTTTGCTATGAGGGTACCAGTGATTAAGGAGATGGCACTAAATCTACTACAAGAAAAAACTTTTTCATAAAAGAGATATTGTGAATCATTATGGTAATCTCACCAAACATTTTATAAGATATTACAATAATATTATGTGCACGATAAATTTTTCTCACATGGAATTATAAGTGAATATTAATAAAGCAATGTACATATTAGCAAACCTGAGTTGATTAGGGCTATTCAAAACATAACAGATCCGATTTTGATGACTTGATTAGGATAGTGTTTGAACAATAAAAAACTAAATCTAGGGACTCACAGTTTGTAGTGATAGAGCAAGACGCACTGGGTGTGGTTAGTGTACAATGAATATATTGAATTGGAACATTAGAGGGCTTAATGCCCATAGGAAAAGACATATATTGAGAGATCTCCTCATAGAGCATAAAGTGGGTATTGTTGCTTTACAGGAAACTAAAAAATAAAAAAAATCTGATTTTAGTCCTAGAGTTCTTAAGTCTATTTCTACTAAAATTGATAAATGGGTTTGGTTACCTTCCTCTGGTAGATCAGGTGGTATCCTATTTGGTTGTGACAGTGATAACTTTCAAATACTTGATTCTAGATTGAATAAATTTTCTGTAGATATTTGGATTCAAAATAGAAAAGACATGCAAAAATAGACGATAACTGTAGTATATGCTCCTGTAGCTAGGAATCTCAAATCAGAATTTTGGAAACAACTTAGGAATTGTAGAGTATGACACTTGGACATGTGGGTTATTTGTGGGGATTTTAATTCAATTAGGAAAAGATCAGAGAAATATGGACATAATTTTGACTTGAGGCTGAGTAGTAAATTTAATGATTTTGTGAATGATTTTCATCTCATAGATCTGAAGTTGTCTAATAGAAAGTTCACTTGGACTAATGACACTCACAAAGCTTTGTTAGATAGGATCTTAGTATCTTTGGACTGGCTAGATGCTTACTCAAATTTTAGTGTGCTAGGCCTCAATCCTTATGGATCTGATCATGTTCCTTTACTACTCTAGTTAGGAACATCACATACTGCTAGTGATATCTTTAGATTTGATCCTGAGTGGTTGAAAAATGTTGAATTTGTGATGTTAATTAATAAATAGTGGGAGGAATATACTCTTTCTCCTATTCATACTGGCCACTCTTGGCATACCAAAATGAAATTTCTCAAAAGGAAAATTAAATGATGGGCAAATAATTTTTATGGGGAGAAAAAAAGAAAGAAAAAACTGGTGTTGGAACAACTTTCTCAACTAGAAATAATTAGAGAGTCTAGAGAGTTTAGTCATGAAGAATTGCTCAGATGGAAAGAATTGAAACAATTAATGGATGACTATTATTTAGAAGAGGAAATTTATTGGAAATTGAGGGCCAAACAGACCTGGTTAGCATAGGGTGGCCATAAAACAATTTTTTCATAGGGTAGCATGTACTAAATCTAGGAAAAATAAAATTCAAACTTTAGAAATTGATCATTAGATAACCAACAATGATGCTGATATCCACAAACATATCTTAGATTTTTACAAAATCCTGTTAGGCACACCTGGCTACACCTTTGCTAACCTGGAACCTAGTTTCTGGTCTGATAATGAAATGATCTTAGATGCTGAAAATACTTGTCTGATAGCCTCTTTTACATAAACTGAGATACACAGAGCAGTGTTTGAGTTAGAGGTTCAGAGTGCCCCAGGCCCTGATGGACTCTCTTTTGCTTTTTATCAGTTCTTTTAGGAATTTAACAAACAAGATCTCATTTTGTTGTGTCAGAAGTTCTACCATGAACAATTAGAACTACCTCAAATTAATAAATATATCATTTGTTTGATTCCAAAAGAACCTGAGGCTCAAAACATCAAGAAATTCAGATCCATTAGTCTTGTAAATTGTAGCTTTAAGATCATTTAAAAAATCCTCACTTATAGATTCAAACCTATTTTGCAAAGGATTATTGATCAAAATCAATCAGCTTTCTTGAAAAACAAATATATTATGGATAATGTTGTCCTAAGCCATGAGATCATACACCATTGCCAAATTACAAAATAGCAAGGAGTGGTGGTTAAAATAGACTTTGAAGAGGCTTACGATAAGATTAACTGGAATTATTTGATTACACTTATGCAAAGTAATCCAAAATGGATTGCTTGGATGATATGGCTCTACAGTTCTCAATCTTCAGTTAACATTAATGGTAGGCGAGACAAGGTGATCCACTCTCTCCCTATTTATTCATTTTAGCAGCTGATACCCTTAGCAAATTGTTCAAAACTGAGAGAGACTCTACAAAATTGATTGGTCTTGGATAGGGCTTTAACATGTGCCTATTGTGCTGATGACACAATACTTTTTCTTCAGGCCACACCTCAGTGTGTGTCATCAGCATGGTGGACTATGATTATCTTTGAAGGGCTGTCAGGGGTCAAAATGAATCTAGACAAAACAGAAATGTATCCTATAAATGTTGAAAATACCTTAGCTCAGGATCTAGCTGCTACTTTTAGATGTGCTCTTGCTTCTTTTCCTTTCAAATATCTTGGGGTTCATTTACATACTCAAAAATTGAAGGTGCATGACTGGGGATTCATACTACAAAACTGGAAGGGTCAATTATTGTCTTTGGGAGGGAGAATTACTCTAGTCAATGCAATACTCTCAGCAGTGCTATTATATGCATTATCCTTATACTCAATGCCCAAAAAAATTATTGCTCAAATTGATCAAATAAGGAGGGTGTTCTTGTGGTAGGGTACCAGTACTAAAAGAAAATATGCATTATGTAATTGGCCTACTTTGTGTATGGCTAAGCAGTTTGGGGGTATGGGGATTTTAGATTTACATCAAATGAACATATCTTTGTTACTGAAATGGTGGTGGAAATTCATGGATCCTTCGTATCAAAGTCTTTGGAAAACAATGACAAATCTCAAATATTATGGTCAAGCTCTAGCATTGCCCTTGTCATCTTTCTAGCAAGTTGTAATTCAAAAAGAACAGCTTGGTAAACTGTGTACTACTGTCTCTCCTAGTAGTCAGGGCAAAGCTCTATTTTGGCAAGATATTTGGGCTGACAATTGTTCCCTTATGCATAGATACCCTCAATTGTATGAATTATGCTCTACCCAACAGATCACTGTGCAAAAAATGGTGGAGTCTCAAGGGACTGCCATGTCTTTTAGAAGGGACTTAAGGGGAATTTTATTGCAGGAATGGGGGTCTATTTTGCAATTACTTAGTACCTTTTCTTTTACTTATCATAGTGATGAGATGGGAATCCAATGGAATTATTACTGTTAAATCTTTATATAAATTCTTAAATTTCAGGAGGTAACAGTAAACCATCCACTACTTTGGTGGAAATTACCTGTCCCACCTAAAATCAGAGCCTTTATGTGGCTAGTGCATAAACATAGAATATTAACTAAAAGATTATTACAGAAAAAAGGGTGGACTGGTGATTTGCACTGTCAATTTTGTCAGCACATTGAAGTTTCTAATCATTTATTTTTTAATTGCCATTATGCTCAACATATCTGATGTTGGATGGGGGGCTGTCAAACTCTCTAAAGACAATGGAATTCCATTGAAGATGTTGTTCAATTTGTTGTTACATTACCTAAAACTCATAAAACAGCTTTCCTAATTGTGGTGTGTGCTGTTGTTTGGAGCATCTGGAAACATAGAAACGACTTATGTTTTAATAGTACTGTTATTTACTCTTCTAGGAATATCATCTTACAAATTGTCTCTTTGATATCTTATTGGACAGCGGCAGTTAATCTGGATGTCAAGGAGGCTGCATAACTCTGGATGCCTCAAGAACTGGATGCTATTCCTCTTCAAGTTCTGGACCCTGAGGATGTGTTGATGCTGGACTGGGTGATTGGAGATGAAGATGAGGAGTAACACTCTACTGTCTTTATTTGTTATAGTGCATGTGTGCACACTATTGTCCATAGGTTGTAGTACTACTAATGAACTTTGCTTTATTCTATCTTGCTTTTGGACTGTGCCTGTGTGCACTTTGCTATGTCTAGCTAGTAGTTCTGGTACTATGCTTTTTTGTTTTGGGTTGGTATCATATATGATGCTATGAACCTATTACTAGTATCCTTGTAAGTTAACTAGTTTCAATATATGAAACGGGCAGTTCCTGTCTTTTTTTCAAAAAAAAAAAATATTAATAAAGCATAACCACTTTCAAATACAAAATACGAAAATAAGAATCATGTTCTAAATGGGGCAAATAACTAAAGAAGGATGAAAGCTAAACGGACTAAATGGACAAAGGTTGGATCACCCCTTAATGTATCGATCAAAGAATATGAGAAGTACCATTAAAACTTATATTTTTTTTCTTTTAGCCATCAAAAGATTACTAGTGATTAATTAAGGAGAGGACACTATATGTACTACAAGAAAAACATTTCTAAAAGAGATATTATGAATAATAATGAAAATCATGGACACCAAACATTTTATAAGATATTACAATAATATATGTACACAATAAATTTTTCTCACCACACATACGTGGAATAAGTAAATATTAACAATTGAAAGACACTTTCAAATACATAATATGAAAATAAGCATCATATATATTCTACAAATGAATTCTAATCTCCTCCAGCAAATTAATCTTGAAACAGAGAAGCTACTACCAGAATTTATGAAGCACTTGGCTATTCACTTCCAAATACAATTCACCACCTCCTACATTATTGGACAAAGTGTCGGGTTATTATTTAAGCACCTAGATGCAACCTAAATCAATTTTAGAATATCATTGATGACTGATCAAGGTCAAAACGACCGTGAATTATGTAGGATTTTGGCTTAGATTTTGCCTTATTTTCTCACCTTTATTACGTGAAAAAGGTTATTGTTACCCTACTTTGTGTTTTAATGCAGGAACCATATTTTGGGACTATTTTACATCATTTGGAGTATGAATCGGGTCGATTGAAAAAAGCACAACACTCAGACTAAGGCCCTGGTATGGACCGTACCAGCCAGTACGGACCAGGAGCCCCAATATAAACCTACAAGGGCTGAATACGTATTAACTCCTAGAGTGCTAACTTCTGCACAGGGTGATACGGTCCGTACCAGCCAGTACAGACCGTATCCGATGCACCCTTTGGTGAACTTCGTGACAGCTGTATCCAGATCAGATTACTTGGCCTCCAATCATCTCCAGACGCCCTTTGGCTACTATAAAAGACCAGGAGACTGAACAAAAACATATCTTTGTATCTTTTATGTTTTCCAATTCTTAAGTGAGAAGAGTGGAGTGTGTAGAGACTAAGTAGGAGGGTAATTCGTGTATGGTTGTATCTTTCTCTTATTTCTCTATTGTAAACATGATGTTCAGCGACTAAGTAGATTCTTAGGGTTGACAGTAAACCTTGTTACTCATGATGCTTTGATGTATATTTTATTTGATCATTGTTTAGTCTTTTGTTGTTCGTTACTTTTGTGTTTTATGTTCGTTCTTACTTGATTTTGTTTGTTAGTCTAGACCGTCATGTGATGGCCACGCATGGAAAGATAGTCTCTGAATAACGGTTTAGTTTGCAAGGCCTAGAAAGACGCCATTGTTTTGACCATTAAATCAAATTTATTAGGAACGACTAGATTATTAATTTTTTGTATTTTATTTTTTCTTTTATTTTTATTTTCAGATTTACTTAAATTTTTTTTTTTTTTTTCAAGATTTTTCACGAAGGCCGAATCATCCATACAGAGATCTGTGAGGATTGCACGTCGGAGAGGACAATTTGCTACCTCACCAACAAAGACCACTCAAAGTCCTTCTTTTTGTGATGCTCGAAGCGAGGGAGACGTTGATTAGATCAACATGGAGAACCCACCAAACGATCCAATTCTAGAAAATCCAGCAATCAACAACAATCATGAAAAAACATGAAGAAAATGCCGGCGACAACATAGTTGTCTACTGGTTGTCTTTCGTCTTCTCCTAGTTGTCTTTTATCTTGTACTGGTTGTCTTTCATTTTCTTATAGTTGTCTTTCACCTTTTACTAGTTGTCTTTCAGCTTCTACTGGTTGTCTTTCATCTACCACAAGTTGTATTTCATCTTTTTCTAGTTGTTTTTCACCATGTACTGGTTGTCTTTCATGTTCTACTTGTTGTCTTTCATCTTCTACTAGTTGTTTACTGGTTGTATTTCATCTTTTTCTAATTGTCCTTCATCTTTTTCTTATTGTATTTCATCTTGTTGTAATTGTCTTTCACCTTCTATTAGTTGTCTTTTATCTTTTTGTGGTTGTCTTTCATGTTTAACAGGTTGTCCTTCATCTTCTTCTTCTAGTTGTATTTCATCACTTTCTATTTGTCTTTAATCTTGTACTGGTTGTCTTTAGAGTTTTATTGGTTGTTTTTCACCTTCTTCTAGTTGTATTTCATATTATTATAGTTGTATTTCATCTTCTTCTAGTTGTCATGCTCCTTGTACTAGTTGTCTTTCTTGTTCTACTAGCTGGCTTTTCATCTTCTACAAGTTGATTTTCTTTTCTACTAGTTGTCTACTAATTGTCTTTCATCTTTTCCTAGTTGTCATTTATCTTTCATGTTCTACTGGTTGTCTTTCATTTTCTACTAATTGTCTTTCATGTTCTACCGGTTGTCTTTCGTCTACTACAGGTTGTATTTCATCTTCTTCTAGTTGTCTTTCACCATGTACTGGTTGTCTTTCATGTTCTACTTGTTGTCTTTCATCTTCTACCGGTTGTCTTTCATCTACTACTGGTTGTCTTTCATCTTCTACAGGTTGTCTACTGCTTGTATTTAATCTTTTTATAGTTGTCCTTCATCTTTTACTGGTTGATTTTCATCTTCATCTAATTTTCTTTCACATTCTACTAGTTAGTTGTCTTGCATATTCTTAAGGTTGTTTTTCATGATCTACTAGTTGTCTTTCATGTTCAACATGTTGTCTTTCATCTTCTTCTAGTTGTATTTCATCGCATTCTAGTTGTCTTTGATCTTGTACTAGTTGTCTTTCATCTTCTTCTAATTGATTTTCACCTTCTACTAGTTGTCTTTAATCTTCTTCTAGTTGTCTTTCATGGTCTGCTGGTTGTCATTCATGTTCTACTAGTTTTCTTTCGCTTACTACAGGTTGTATTTCATCTTATCTAGTTGTCTTTGATCTTGTACTGGTTGTTTTTCATCTTCTTCTAGTTGTTTTTCACTTTCTACTAGTTGTCTTTAATCT
>JAJGRW010000697.1:0-146937 GCA_025461045.1 Carex parvula
TTATATTTTCATTATTATCTTGCTCTTCATAGTGCCTCTAAAAAAAATAAAAAAATAAAAAAAAGAGGAAAACGGTCATAAAATGGCCGGTTTGTGGGAGAGAAACCGGCCATTTATGGCCGGTTTGACATTTTTGGCAAAAGTCAGAAATCATGGGTAAAACCATTAATTTGTAATTAACTTTGGATATTAAAAAAATGTCGGTATAATCTGCATGCATGCACTCTGTATACAGTTAATGAACGACAGTTAATTCTTTGAGAACCAAGGAAATGGGAATTCAGGAAAATATATATATATAGAGTAAGGCTACGGTGCTTTGCAAAGCATAGAGGCTCCGTGCTTCGGGGCTACTTTTTGGATTTTGAAAATCCAAAAACCCATCCGAACCGTTCAACATGTTCTAAATATTGAAATGTGCTTGGAGACCAAATTTTACATTTTTTGAAATTTTTTACTATTTATTAGCCACTTTGAAAATCCAAAAATCCGGTGGTCCAAATTTTGTACTGTTTACCGTTGGATTTTGGATTTTCAAAGTGGCTTAATAAATAGTAAAAAATTTCAAAAAATGTAAAATTGGTCTCCAAGCACATTTCAATATTTATAACATGTTGAACGGTTCGGATGGGTTGTTTGGATTTTCAAAATCCAAAAAGTAGCCCCGAAGCACGGAGGCCTCTATGCTTTGCAAAGCACCGTAGCCTTACTATATATATATCTATATATATCTTATATATATATATATGAGGAGGGATCCACTTACAACAAATTTGAGTTACAACAAGTTACAACATTCATTTTTTTCATTTTCAAAGTCCAAAAATCGTCGATCCAACCGTTCAACATGATCATCTAAATAAAATGCACTTGCAGATCAATTTTATATTTTTTGAATTTTTTTACTATTTATTAAGTATTTTACAAAAATAGCCATACTTAGACCATTGAATTTTGTACCCATCTTAATAAATAGTAAAAAAATTCAAAAAATATAAAATTTGATCTGCAAGTACAATTTTATTTAGATGATCATGTCGAACGGTTTGGATCGACGATTTGGACTTTGAAAATGAAAAAAATGAATGTTGTAACTTTGTTGTAACTCAAATTGTTGTAAGTGGATCCCTCCTCTATATATATATATATATATATATATATATATATATATATATATATATGAGGAGGGATCGGATGACACCTCTTTTGGTGACATCTTTTTACAACATTCATTTTTTTCATTTTCAAAGTCCAAATCGCGATCCAACCGTTCAACATGATCATCTAAATAAAATGTACTTGCAGATCAATTTTATTTTTTTGAATTTTTTTACTTTATTAAGATGGGTACAAAATTCAATGGTCTAAGTATGGCTGTTTTTTGTAAAGTACTTAATAAATAGTAAAAAAATTCAAAAAAATGTAAAATTTGATCTGCAAGTACATTTATTGTGGAGATCATGTTGAACGGTTGGATCGACGATTTGGACTTTGAAAATGAAAAAAATGGATGTGGTAACAAGAGATGTCACCAAAAAGAGGGTCATCCATCCCTCCTCTATATATATATATATATATAGATAGGCTACCATACTTTGGGAATTAAACAGCCCCTTGTACTTCCCATTTGATCCTTTAGATCTGCTTTAAAAACTGTGCGGATCAATCTGATCTGATTCGAAAAATATCGCTGAAATGAGTAAAAACGCACGTCCAGTGACTGGACCGTCCAGTAAATTAAACTCCATCTCCCAATCTCTCTCTCACGCATATTCTCTTCCCAGCTCTAAATCAAAATAAGATCGCTTCTCTCCTCTGTCGGCGCGCACCGCCAGGCCCTCTCCTCTCGGATTTCATCTCTCTCGCTACTCTCCTGTCTCTCGGATCTGCCCGACTCTCCTCTCCCGGCTCTTCTCCTCTTGCTCGCGTTGCAGCCACCTCACGCCTCTTGGCCTTAGACATTTTCATCCCTGGTAAGCTCTCTCCCTCTCCCTTTTTGTCGATTTTGTCGTTCACTATGTATCTGTCAAATTAATAAAGATATGTTATGAGAAAACTTCTCAATTGTGTTTAAATCCTTGGGTTTCATGTATGAGTCAAGTGGTGAAGTTCTCTCAGTAATTGTCATTGTATAGGCATGGGCTTAAATTAAATAGGCAGGAGAATGAAATAGTCCAGAATACAAATAATAAAATAAAACATGCATTATAAAATTATATAGTTGTTGGAGATGTATAACAAAGACTACTCAGTTAGAGATGCTTAGCAATTTTATATTTTGAGATACTGATCAGTACATCTGACTCGTACCAGTATAATTCTTTTCTTTCTGTTAATCTTTTTCTTTTGCAATTTTACATGGCCACTATTATGTACAAATTCTTCATGATTAGGATGCCCATGCTGAACTATTTTTGATAGAAATTATTTCTTTCCATATCATATGGTTTTGATGGTGTCGAAATTCATGGAGCTCACGAGTATCTAATTGATCAGCATAATTTAGATGCATCGAACCTGTCTTGCAATTTATGGTACAAAAGCACAAAAGTTGGGCTAATAACTACTCTGGTAATATAAAACCCTTCCCATATCTTCTTTCCACACCTCTCCTTCAAATCTCCTCTGAAACTCTCTACGATCTTTTTTGCAAAATTTTTTTATGCATTGTTGTTTCAAATATATTTTTTTTCAAAATTTATGGGACAATGGTGCACTTGTTTTCTTATTTTGTCATGTTGTGTAGATTATTTCTATGTATGTTTGCAAATTGTTTGTGTAGGCGAAATGAGATGCCATGAGAACGAGTGTTGTGAGGGTTTGTATCCATCCAGTCTCGTGTATATTATACTTTGGTTTTGTATGAGAGCAGCAGTCACGTGTAATTATACGTTGATTAATTAGTGCTTGTAAATGATAGCTGCAACGTAATCATTCAGAAGCTTGTACTGTTCAAATTTGTATGTCTGTTTCTTATGAATTTTTAAGTTAGAAAATGAGGTTTATGCATGCATGTGTGTATTATAAGTACTCTTGTTAAGATATGGAGAATTTACATGTGCTGTTATGAATGTGTGCATTTTTTATCTTTAATTTGACTCTCTGAATTATGAAAACATGTGAATTAGGGTATTTTGTGCACATATTCACTTCACCTCACTATCATGTAGGCATTACTATCATTTCTAGTTTTAGAAAAACCACAACTTGTAATACAACAATTAACAAAGTAAATGTAACAAAGTACATATATACATTAATTACCACAACTTGTACAATGCAACAAAGTATAAAATAGTCATAATATAATCCCAACTATCACCCAGGTTTCCAACAAAGATCAATAACTTTTCAACAAATTACTAAACTTTTCTAAGTTTTGTATGACAACCGTCAACTTATCCATGCAAAAGAACAAAACATATGTCAAATAAAATTAGCCATGACATTCCATAAGCACTTTATCACATCTATGCTTCACAAAATCCCTTCGTAATTCTCTCTCCGCTACTCAAGCCAATGCATTTTTCAGTTGAAGAACCAACTTCAATGAAAAACTAATCGCACCATCCATTAACTTCTGAAAAAACTCGAGATCTTTAAGCTGCCTCTGCATCACCTCCTTCAAAACCTTTTCTGACCAGGAAAATTGCTCTCACGGCCGCCACTTTCTGGTACAGGATTCTTCGACTTGCTCTTTTCTGACAAAATTATAACATAGTGCACAATTGCCACTAAAGTTATCCGATCTGACCCAAACTGACACAAGGGTGTGATTTGCTATATTCCTTCTAGTGTTTATACTAAGCATCTCCAACCAAGGAGAAAAGCACAAATTGAGAAGTTTTCTCATCACATTTCTTTATTAATTTGACAATCTCACCCATACCTTACAAAACAAGTTTTCTGAAAAAACTCTTGATGCATATGCAATATATAGGTTTTAGAATTACTTATTCTCAACTAGGAATCACAAGTGCCATACAACATTAAATTCTCATTGTTTTTAACTAGAGCAAGCATTTGCATGTTACTCAGTTCACGCCCTTATATATTCAAGAATGCCTTTAAACACATTTTCAGAAACTTGTTGTTGTGCTATACCAGAATAACAGAACTAAGGCTTGGCTTTCCAAAATAGGTTCCACATCCCAAATCGTTTGACAATCTGAACATACCTAATTTTTGTCCAATTTTAACCAATTTCAATTAAAAACTTCCCTACAATCTGCGCCCTATTATGCTTTACAATTAAACTTGCTACTATGCTTATTAAGCAAAAGCCCCTTATGCTTAAATGAGCATTTTTGCGTTTCCAATGTTCAAATGGTCGATCCGACCGTTCATCTTGTTCTCCATATTAATATGTGCTGGAGACTAAATTTTACATTTTTCTGAATTTTTTTACTATTATTAAGCCACTTTGAAAGTTTCTGATCTGGTGGTCCAGAATTTTGGAAACACTGTTTTTACTGTTCACCAGATCAGCAATTTTCAAAGTGGCTTAATAAATAGTAAAAAATTCAGAACAAATATAAAATTTAGTCTCCAAGCCCATATTAATATGGAGAACAAGATGATACGGTCGGATCGACCTTTGAACATTGAAATGCAAAAGGAGTTATAAGCATATGGGGGCTTTTTTGCTATATAAGCATAGTAGCCAAGCTCTATATAATATATATATATATATATATAATATAATATATTATATATATATATATAGAGGTGGCTATTCTACTTCCATAAGCATATGTCCACATATGCTTATAACTCATTTTTGCGTTTTCAATGTTCAAACAACAAATTCAAACCGTTAGATGTTCAATCTATATATATATGAGGTGGGCATATGCTTATGAGAAGTAGAATAGCCAACCTCTATATATATATATATATATATATATATATATATTATATATAATCTGAAATTTTTTATTTTATTTTTGAGATGGAGAGATGAGTAATCTGTTGGGTAAATGAAGGTTTAATAAATTAACATTGAACTTCACATTCGTGACATTTCAGATGACAAATATTCCATAACATGTGCAATACAGTCGTTATGAATATATTTGTCCAAATATGCTTGAACATCTAACAGTATCAATCAAGCAATTTGAAGTTGCATTTATTGGCAAAGAATTACTAAGAGAATATAATTGTATTATCAAATATATATCCATTATGCATGAACAGTAGTACTGGTGAAATTAAATACAATATCATTTAAAATTGTGCTCTATGACATGACATTTGACATTGGAAAACAGTTCATTATAGTGACATCCACATTACCAATTTGCAACGCAACAGCGACTGTTTAATTTAATCCAAATTATTAAAGGTTATTTGCTCCTTAAATAGCCACATGTCATAGCACAATATAATAATATAGCAAAATTCAGAAGTAGCCTCTAACTATTGAGTCACTGAAAGCAACAAGAGAATCTGACATGTGCTTCAACTGGTAACAAACAAGATATGTAGGTCACGTGCATCCATGTGTTGTCAATTTAACTTGCACATGGTTACCTGGTACCACTTCACCAACCCCCTCCTAAGCTATCATAGCATTTAATGCCCATTTTTTATCTCCAAATTTATAGCACCTTCAACCAAATTATGGGTTCTTAGTAATAATGAACAGTATGAAATGTATTTTTCTTTAGTGTACCAGTACTACAGTACCATTTCGGTCCCTACTGGTACCACCCCGTACCTGTCAAAATTTCAGTCAAGCTGAATGGCCAGAAATCTGAAACCCGTACCTGTCAACCCAATCATGGATTTTTAGTAATACTGAACTACTATGAAATGTTTACTTTAGTGTACCAGTACTACAGTATCATTTTGTTCCCTACTGGTACCACCCCGTACCTATCAAAATTACAGTCAAGCTAAACGGCCAAAAAATCGGAAATGAGCCTACGGATTATTAAAAAAAGTACTGCTTATTTAAACTTCAGCTAGAAAGTACTTAAAAGAACAGAGCACAAATCATAGAATTAAAAAAGAACATTAGCAATATGAAAAACCATTGCCCCGAGCCGTGCATGCACCACAAATAGAATTACATAGTGGTGAAATTTAATGACCGTTTGCAATTTTTGGTGCGTCCTTTGCCTCTTCTCCTTTTTTCTTGTAGAATCTCCGGTACAGAGCATCGACATTTGTCAGATAGTAGGTACCAGGAGATAAAACGCTTGTGTCCTTGTTTGTTACAAAATCATTGCCACCGTACCGGTGCTCATTCAGCTTCAGTGTCTCCACAAATTTCTCAGGTGAAACCTATAAAACAAGAAAATCACAAGTGTTATTTATGACCTTGTATTTTTGTTCTTTTCTCTTTTGTGTAATTATTTAAGCTTTTTTACGGATAACACCTGAAAGTTTTCGTAAACACAAAAGGATAGAAAATTTTCATGTCTGCAGAGCCCAACTCTTTCAAAACATATCATATAAAAAACGCCTAATTAGAGTAAAATATTGACAATTTATCTCCTTACCATAAAAAAAAAACTATTTTTTTAAGCCTACAATTGACTAAATTCCAACCAAAAAATTTTAACATACTGGCTCTCTAATTCAAAATTATGTTTAAAGAGATTTCACCAGGTATTAAAAATTCATGTAATTCAGATATTTTTGTGTAACCATCTTTAATCAAAATGCTGCCTAAGTTTCAGATGTGCCAAAGCATTGGGTATAATTTATAGATAGAGAGAGAGAGAGAGAATTTTAATGACCTCGTGTCTTGACTCGAGTTTCCGCGATACATCAAGAACAGAAGCAATGTTAGAGAGAGTGAAAGGATGTTGCGCCTTTTTAGCCTTCAAAGAGAAAACAGTAGCAGTCATGCCACTCCCATAAGAGAACATCATTATTCTCTGACCTTCCTGTAAAAATGCAATATTCGCATTAAAACCAAGCATTTCAATTTATAGAGTTTAGCTAGCGTGCTATCTATAGTATAAGACATCACGTGCTATCACCACGAAAAACAAAGTATAGTGGTAAAAAAACGAAGATTTGTAAGTTAATTAATACAGTCATTTTTCATCATTTTTTGACTACTTGACTTTATACTAAATGAATTCGAAAATTTATAAATTTTGCATGTAAACGCATCACTTTTGAAGTAGGTTTTCGAGGCGATAGCACGACATGTCGCTATACTATGGATAGAGAAAGAGGAAACAATTAATTACCAGACTGGCGTGCTTGTTGTGAATAACTGATAGAAGCGCGGCATAGAGAGATGCAGTGTACATGTTACCTACTTGCTTTGGCACTAGCGTAGAGGGGCCAACTTTTACATCATACAAAGCTTTTGCCACTTGTTGAGAAGTCTATTATGCATTGTTATAGTCACCATTAAATAAATGAGCATGGAGAAATTAATATCAAAAGAAAAGAAATTTAATTAATTGTTTGCAAAAAAAAAAAAAAATCAGAGAATAACCTTTTCTAGGTCACGGCTTTGGTAGCTTTCGTCTCCGACCAGATCAGCAAAGGGCTTTAGTTTTTCAATTGCATCCTCATCAACCGTGCTAAATTTAAAATAAATAAATAAATAAAAGACAAATCAGACAAAAAAAGGGGTTTATGGTAAAAAAGGTAGAAACGATATTTTAAAAAACGAATAATTAAAAAAACCTGCAATTGCGCAAGACGTCATTGTAGTAGACCCGAGCAAAGCTTTTCTGTACAAGCTGTTTAGAGAGAGAGAGAGAGTGATTGTTTATTATAATGTGTCGAAAATACTGTGGTAGAGAAGTACAATAATTAATTAATATGCACAGTTACCTTGTTATAGGGAGAATGGAACACGCAATAATCGGCATCGGCAACTGAGAATTGTTTTCCCTCAAACTTTTCAAATCTATTACCAAAAATTGAAATAAATCAAACAATTAAAACAATTCTACAAAAAAAAATATCAAGAATGATAATATGATTACAATATAACAAGGTTTACTTTTCACAGAAACGCCTGTAGCACTTGTCAACTGCCATGAGATAGCAAGTTTGAGAAAGCTTCCCATCTACAACCTAAACATAATATAACATTTATGAAAAATTGCAAAATAGCCATCATAAAATTATAAAATTTATAAATTAGTGAGTGAAAACTAACCGGGTATTCACTGGCAAGCTTGGGCTTGTAAAAATCATAGACATGGGCCATATGTGAAGCCCTATATTTACTTTCAAAAGCAATAGGTGCATTTGGCCCGATTAGCATTGCAATAGCAGCGGCCCCACCAGTTGGCCTCGCAGGTCCCTCAGCATAAACCTAATAAAGAAGTATATTTTGAGAGAAGATATACAAGGAACTCATAATTTTATTAGTTACCAGAAACACCTATTTTCCTAATACATATTTGCCCCTTCCACAATCTTTGCATAAACCATTAGGGTTTAGCGATTTAGAAAAATGTGACAGATAAATAGAAAGGCAAAAGTGAATAAAATGAAGAAGAATATAAATTAGAGAAGAACAACATTAATCTCGTGGGTCAAAAAGATATTAATTAATGTCAATTCTAGGGTTTTTATGCAAACCCTAGATGATTTTGATACTTACTGCACTATCAGTACAAACAACTAGGCCGTAGCGGCCGTCCCAAGAGTTACTCTCAACCCAATTCACGCAATTAAATATGGCGGCGGTCCCACCATAGCATGCATTGCTCGAGTCAACTCCCTCTATGTCAGTATTGCCATGCTCCTGCCATTTTTAAAAGTTTAATCTCAAACTGTAAATATAGTAATTATTTATGTATAATTGGGTGTTAAACTACCTCAAAAATTTGCATGAGCCAAGTTTTGATCGATTTGCTCTTGTCAATGACAGTCTCACTACCGACTTCGAGTCGGCCGATCATTTTCGGGTCGATTTTGTAATTTTTCAGAAGGTTACTGACAACTGTCAAGCTACAGTTCATAGAAACATATTAAATTCACACGAGGCATTAAATAAACGTAAAAAGAGTCACTTTGAGAATAACAACAGCACGTTATATTAATAGAGGCTATGGAACTATGCATAGCACGGATTGGTCCGTAATATGGATCAATATCTTCATTTTCATAGCTAAAGGAGTCCATCTGAACAGTTCGACATCATCTCCATTTGAAAATGTATTTGCAGATTAAATTTTACATTTTTCAGAATTTTTTTACCATTTTTTTAGATACGTAGAAAATCATTTAAATCAAGAGATTTTCTACCTATCTAAAAAAATAGTAAAAAAATTCTACAAAATGTAAAATTTGATCTACGAGTACATTTTCATATGGAGATCATGTTGAACTGTTCAAATCGATTATTTAGACTTTAAAAACGAATATATCGATCCATACATAGTACTGTAGCCTCACTCTTATATTTTACCTCATAGAAATTACATCTTCGACCTCAGTGCAAAATGCCATACATTCCTGTCCGAGACCAATTGTATACTTTCCCTTGCTTGCCCCATCATGAACCTCTAGTGCTTCCTAAAAAAGGTGAAAAAATCATATTTATTATTCAAAATTATTATATTCTGGTAATTATTTACTTCCCTTGCAAGTTTCAATTTTAGTACTGGATTTAAGGTTTTAACTATATTCTGGTAAAAAATTGAAAGCAATTAACATTGTAAATGGTACAGATCCAACTTCACAAGAGATTTAGATGCTAACAACTCTTAAAAACCCTTACTTGGGTAAAAAAAAATAATAAAAAAGGGTTTTAAAGTCTCCTTTTTTACAACAATTTCCATCTTTAGCACAAAATAGGACAAAAATAGAGAATCTTTGATCCAAATCTATACAAACTGAACTTACTGATCACTGACAAAATGAAAAAAAATTATCATATTAAATCTCAGAAACATCCACAATATAAAAAAAAAACAGCATTCCACCTCGAAATGAAAAGAGAAATCGTACCTGCTTGACGCAAGAAGGAGGAAAGTAGATATCCATGGCAAGAATTCCCACATCTTTCCGATCCATTTTCTCTCTCTTTCTTCTCTCTTCCTTCTCTCTTTCTCTTCTCGTCTCTCTCTGAACCGCTTGCTCTGTAACGAGTCTGGTTTACAAAACAAAACCCAACGATGAGAGGAGAAGAGGAGAATTATAGTTTTATTTTGGGCCCAGAAGAAATGAGGCCCGGTTTTCTTATTTCGTATTCTCTGAGCTAACTCAAATTTTGAGTTAAGATCACGATCGTCCGATTTTAAATCTACACGAATATTAAAGACCTCGGGCGTTACAGGAATTCTGATCGGACGGTTTGGAGATAAACTCAAACGGTGCGTTAATGCAGAGGATACGGATTCACTAAAATTAGGAAATGATGACTGCACAGTGAGGTGTTTATTTTTGTCTGTTAGCATTCCGTGAACTGAATTCGCATCCTCTGAGATATCTCATATTTTGGGTGACTATTTTGGAAAATCTCAACCGTTAAAATACGTTCCGCACGATCTCAAAGCTAAAATAATACTGGCCCCCGCGCTATTCCCGAATAGGCACCGGACACGTCGTTCACGCAAAATATGAGATATCTCAGAGGATACGCACTCCCGTGAACTCTGGGTAAATATTTTAACAGAGTAGTTTTGACTTAATACAGCGCACTGACTGCAGAATCGAAGCAGCATTCATATGTTTGGTGCGCTGCATTAAGTCAAAACCTCTCTGTTAAAATATTTACGACAGAGGCATGCTTGGCAGTTGGCAAAATTGCTTTTGACACTGTTTTCCATATTTGTACATAACAGATTTTTTTTAGGGTTTTTTTGGTTTCTTTTTTTTTTTTTTCCTTATTGTATCGAATTATTTCCGAATTATATCTGAACTGAACCCGAACTATTCGTTTGTCACTGCAGTAATATTCATATAGCCAATAGCAATAGTTAGTATTAATTTATATGATGACATAAATATGCATGTCATTTTTATTGATGATGTGATCTAATGATTAGAGATTAGATGGCATATATCAGCATGATAATGATATGGTAGTAGGTTTTGCATCTATTTTCTTAATCAAATTTTACTAACAGGATCAAATTAATACAAATTGATAAATGTAGGATCAAAATGATATTGACAGCGTGTGTGTTGTGTATATATATCCAAATAGAAAACACATGATCTACCCAACTTTAGGTAAATTTCTTCCTCAACAACTATAAAAATATTGACAGCGTGTACAATAATAAAATCAAAATAAAAAAAAATTATATGACACGTGTGTTGCATGAAGTTAAAACAGTATTGTTAATAAGTTGTTGAATTTCATCTTATTGTCTTTAATTGACCACCAATTTCTCTTTTTTGGAATGTTGTTAGCTTTGTTCTATAAGCAAAATAAATATTCTTGATAATTAATAAATTGGGAACTTAGAAAAAATAAGGAAAATGCATGAACCCTTTTTTTATTAATAAATTAACATTGAATTGTCAATTTGTGAACATTAGGTGTCAAATAATTATCTTAGAATTAATATGTGTTATACAATCTTTGAGAATATATTTGTCCATACTTGCTTTAATATCTAACAAATATCAATCAACCAATTGAAAGTTGCATTTATTGCCAAAGAAATGTTAAGAAGAGTTGTCTTTATGAAATATGCATGCATAGTAGGACCAAATATACATTGGAGAGGTTGGCAAATATTAGAATAATTAATTTCAACAACATTTCAAATTATTGCTCTATAACATGATATTTGACTTTGAAAAACAGTCCAAATAATAAATTGTACATGGTCCTTCAAAATAGAACACTGACAATTGACAATTTAATTAAAAACAGAGTTCAAATGCCTCATGTTTTTCATGAGGTCGATGTCCATCAGACTCAAAGTGAGTTTGATGGGTTCGATGACCGTCCGATCTGCTTTAATATTCGTGTCCGCAACTTTTGCGTCTGCTTTAAAATTTGTGCACACGAATCTTAAAGCAGATCAGACCCAAATTTGAGTCCGATAGACATCGGATCCAACCTGCTCTAGTTTTTCATACCTTATTAATACTTATTAATACTGACAATCGGCATTATTTATCTTGTTTTCAATGTCCAAACAGTCGATCTGAACCACTCAACATGATAACCATATTAAAATATACTTAGAAACCAAATTTTATATTTTTGGAAAAAAAAATTACTATTTTTTAAAATAGGTACATGTATATTATATTACTTAATTTTCTTTGATTCTATATTTTTTTCTATTCATTTTAATATTCCTGAAATTTTAACCACTAATGCTAAACATATAAAATTTGATAACAACATCTCTATCTTTTATTTTTAAAAAAATGATAGTGTCATCCTCATTGCCAATTTGCAAGGAAAGCATCCAAATAATTAAAGTTTACTTGCTCCTTAATTACATGGCCACTTGTCATGTAGAGATTGCACAATATAATATGGAAATATAATATAGCAAAATTCTAACAAAAACAACAAGAGACTATAATTCTATAATAATTAATAAGAGATTTCTGATAACAAACAAGACGTGCAAGTCACGTGCTTGCACGTGCTGTCAACTTAACCTGTTACTGCTCCACCTAACCCCTCCTCAACTGTTATAACATTAATGCAAATTTTTATATTCAATTTTATAATGATGAACATTATGAAATGTATTTTGCTTTAATGCATCATTACTACAGTATCATTTAAAATTAATTTAAATATTATGACAGATTAATATCTTAAGGAAGAAGAAGAAGTATTATGAAATATATTTTTTTTTTACTATGTTTTTAGATAGGTTTATAGTCACTTAATCTAAAAAATCTGAAATATCCGAAAGTGGTTATTTTCTATCTATCTGAAAACATTAAAAAAAATTGATCTATAAGTATTTTTTACTTGTTGAGATCATGTTTAATGGTGCAAATTAACTCAGAAATAGAGATATAAATTCAGAGCACGGGTCGATCCATAGTATTATTAACATGGTCTCACTTATAAAGATCGTTTTCTTTAAGAATCAGAGTAACTTATGTGAGATAACTTACAAAATAATAAATTAAAATTTTAGTACTCAACTTGTTGAGATGTAACTTAATTAAATAAACCACCCAAAATATTTTTTTTATTTGTAAAAATTATCCTTGACAGATGCCTTTAAATTGCGTCAAGTAATTAATTGTTGGTGCGTCAAGTAATACAGATAGAATATATTCTTACTTGCAGAGTTGCAAAAAGGAGCTGAGACGCATTGAACCGCTTTTTTTATTAGTACCCCAAACAAAAAAATAAAATATCAAATCTGTCCTCAATCCCAAATTTTTATTAAAAATACCCTGACCGTTCTATTGGGGGCGGTCCACTATCCATACCAGACCCCCCCGGTCCCCGTGGGGCGGTTTGATATATATATTTTTTTTAGAGACAATATGAATATCAAGATGCTGAATTCTAACGCTAAAAATTCAGATTTTTTTAATATTTATTAGATTACTTCTTTTGATATATAATTAGCATATTTATACTAAAATACGCTAAATTACTTGAAATTGTGTTAAATTACGTTGAATAACACTAAATTACGTTAAATTACGCTAAATTACAATGACTTCGCTAATTATGCTAAAATACGGTAAATTACGCTAAACTACACAAAATTACGCTAAAGTAGACCGATTTTGTGCCATATTTCATGAATCATAAAAAATAGTAAAAAAAATTCAAAAATAGTAAAAATTGGTATTCTACAAGTTCATTATGTAACTAATTTACTGCGCTACTTAGATTAAATAATAGAAATGAAAATCTTAATCGGAAACTTCAACTCAAGTTTTGAGGCTCTTCCCTTTGTTTTTTGGCAATTCTGAATTTTGAAATCCCCTATTAGTGGCATTGACGCATTCGTATTTTTGCAAGCTTTTCGAAAAGTGGTCATTTGCTGAAATCGGACACTCGAGCGCCGTTTTATGGCCGTTTGAAGTTTCGTCGTCGTTTTTCGCCTTTTCAGTGAAGATATCATCCCTATTCATATGTAATTTAGCGTAATTTACCGTATTTAGCATAATTTAATGTAATTTAGAGTAATTTCCCGTAATTTAGTGTTATTCAGCGTAATTTAACATAATTTCAAGTAATTTAGTGTATTTTAGTATAAATATGCTAATTATACATCAAAAGAAATAATCTAACAAAAAACTCAGCTAACGTGGGTATATTTATTAATAAAAATGTCGAAAACTAGGGTTTAGGGTTTAGGATTTTTTTTAAATATCACTAATTTTTATAAATATGTATGTGAAAATTGTAAATCATTTAATGTACGGTAATTTTTAGAGTTTAGGGTTTAGGATTTTATAAATTGTCCAAAATAAGAGTTTAGGGTTTAGAGTTTAGTGTAATTTAAAGTAATTTAGTATAATTTAACGTAATTTAACATAATTTCAAGTAATTTAGTGTATTTTAGTATAAATATGCTTAAAAGAAGTAATCTAACAAATATTTAAAAAAAATTAAAAATTTTAGCGTTAGATTTCAGCATATTGCTATTCATATTGTCTCTCTAAAAAAAATATATACCAAACCGCCCCACGGGGAGGTGGTCTGGTATGGATAGTGGACCGCCCCTCAGTGGGGCGGTCAGGGTATTTTTAGTAAAAAATTGGAATTGAAGGCAGATTTGATATTTTGTTTTTTTTGTATTAATAAAAAAAGCGGCGCATTGAATAGTAATTAAAAATATTCTTTTATTTTTATTTATTTTAGTGTATGAATATGATAGAATATATTATACTAAAAATATGTTTTGAATGTTAAATATATGTGAATTCAAATTGAGCTTTTACGATATTTGAATACAAATTTAAATAATTTCGGATATCTAAATAAATATATGACTAACTATGTTTCAATTAAAGGAATTGCTTAAAAAAATATATATATATTAATAATGGGCAAATTAGTTAGGATGTTAAGATATATGATAAAACTCTAATTAGCATATAAGATGTATTAAAGTTTTTTAAATTATTTTATTGAGTAATTAAGTTTTTTAATATAAGATGTATTAAAGTTTTATGTTATACGAAAATTTTGAACTACAAAAAACTTGAGAATTTGTATACAAATATATTCGATAGTAAATGTTCGTGCTATATACTAATATTAGATAGATATGTAAGCTAATATTAGATAGAAATAGGAGCTTCTAGAAATTACATAAAAAATAACGTGCTGTTGGTAAAAGAAATTTGAATTTGAATTTCACTAATTTTGCAATTTTTGTAGATATTTTTACAGAAATTAAATATATATATTTTTTATAATGAAACGAAGTCAATCATCATTTAATAATTTAGTATATAGTTTTGTAGTTGACACATCTTTTTTGTAGTATTAAATTTGAAAACGAGGTTTACTATACCTCTACAGTACTTCTACAATAATTTCAAGAAGGAAATTTTTAAATTTAAATATTACTATAAACATGTCCTTATTATTCAAATATGAGGAGGGTTCAAATGCCTCCATCATGACTCCATTTTTAAAAAATTTAATAACACAAAATTTAAAATTTAAAAATCAAAATAAAACTGTTCGATATGATCTACATTATTTTATCTATGCACATGTAAAAAATTATGATATTTGAACTTTGTTTTGGTTGTCATATCAAGAGCTTGTAAAAATGTACTAATGTGAATAATCTCTAGACGTTGATTTTTCAACTTATTGATTCACATAAAACCAAAATCGAAATGTGATAATTTTTTTATGAGCACATGAAAAAATAACATAGATCGCATCTGACGGTTTTATTTTGATGTTTATGTTTTAAATTTTGAATTATTAATATTTTAAAAATGAAGGCACAGTGGAGACAAAAAAAAAAAATATATTTGAACCCTCCTCTTCAAATATATTGTTTATAAAATATAATGAGACTTCGTATAAGTTTCATATTATATCAAATAACTTATAAATTTATTTTTAAATTTTCAATTTATTTGAATTTTTTTTAAATCTATCATTAAGATTGTTAAAATAACCATTGTCAAATAATCCCTCATCATTTTTAAATACGTAAATATATACATAGTATGAAAATTTATAAAATAGTTATAGTATCGTATATAAACAGATTAACTAATATTTTTATAAAATATATGATGGGTAAATGGGATAAAATGTTAAGAGAGCAGTTCTGGCTTCAAGCAGCGTATGATTTATATGCAGTGTTTTTCTTATTCAGTAGCCTTGCGCTGCATGAAGTCAAAGTTTCTCCGTTAAGATATTTACCTGATTAGCTGTTTAATAAAGTCCGTGCAGAAAAAACATTTTTTACCTCATAAATGTGGACACTTTTTTTTTATTAAAGATTCCGGTACATATTCAGTATTTTTAGATATTATTTTATTTTCGAGAGTTGAATTTGTGACCTCTTTGTAGAGAGACAGAACTCGTACCACTGCGCTAAATTCGCAGTTCATAAATGTTGGCACTTGATTTGTAGGAAGATTGAATTCCAGTTTTTGTCAAAGATTTACTAGTGCCAACTACCTACTTATTATTCAAAAAACAAAAGAGAACATATTTTGTCATTATCTAGTTATTCTATGTCGGCTAATGGAATTGCAAACTTGACCTAGGTGTCACTGTCAACGTAATGCATTGACAAATCACCATGCAATTATAATTGCAGGTATAGAAACAAGCAGAGAAGATATGATTCGATCGGATCCAGAATTTTGATTCCCAAGCTGCAGGAGGGGTCCCTTTCCACGTGACTTCTTTTCCTACAAATCTGCTCTGTGCTGCGTCTCATTATCACCGTTAAATTACAATCAGACGGTTATAAATGTACGCTATTAGTGGACCGTGATCATTTAATTAACATTTATTTAAAATTTGAACTGATCATGCAACTGGCATGAACAGAAAGTACGGATCCTCTGCAGTAACTCAAATTTTGAGTTCAAATGGACCGTCAGATCAAAATCTTGACCAATCAGGCCAGAGGTGAATGCACTGGTCCACTTTAATATTCGTGCTGAAGCAGATCGGACGGTCTGGATCTAAACTCAAAATTTGAGTTAACTCAGGTGATATGAATTAGCTGGTGGAGGGGTCCTTTTCCACGGGACTTCTTTTCTTACAAATCTGTTTTGTGCTCCTTCTGAATTTTCTTCGTTGGATCACAATCAGACGGTTACAGATGTACGCTATTAGTAGACCGTGATCATTTAGTTAAGATTTAGTTAAAATCTGAAACTGATCATGCAACTGGCATGAACGGATATCCCAACTGTGTTCTTTACGCATGCGTACCAGGACCCACATGTCACTGTCACTATTATTTTTTTTTTTAAATCTTTGATTTTAGTAAACGCCAAGTTTCTTATTTTATTATTTCTTATTATACAACAGACTTCAAAGTTAGTTGTTGTAGACTTGGCATTTACTAAATTAAAGATAAAATTCAGATTGTGATCCTAACATCTTTTGAAAAGCAATAAATTGGTTCTATTTTTCAGGAGCGTCAGATTAATTTTTAACATTAATAAAAAAAAACTGGTTTATAAAATTAAAAAAAAAAATCAGGAGCATGATTAATTTTTAACAATAATAAAAAAACTGGGTTATAAAATTTAAAAAAATCAAAATATTATGTAATTTTTTTAATCGAGAATTGGTATTTTGTTAGCCAGTGGCGGAGGTAAAGAGAAAGTATGGGGTCAATTGACCCCTATTTTTTTTTTAAAAAAAATTGTATTACTGTTTGATTTTTATATAATTTAGAGTAAAATGTCAAGAAACTATAAAATTGACCCCCATTTTCTGCACAAAAATTTTATATGATTGATCCCGATATATATTTTACTCTCATAGTTCGAAAGTCTGGCTCCACCTCTGCTGTTAGCCATGTGCTCTTTTGGGCATCAGATATATTTGCTTTGCATTATCATATTTATTATCATTTAATACTGTATCTAAACATTAATTACAAGGCTTTCATATTATTTTCCAGCATATACATATACTGTTGAAACATTCATAAGAATTAAAACTCGTTGACAATATATAAACTTAATATAATAGTATTAACAACTGTAAGAAAATAATTTTAAATTTTAAATTTTGACAATTGTAATTGGTAATGATATTATTTACATAAAAATGGTAAAATTCAATATAAGTTTTATTTTTCATCAAATTTGCAATGGTTCATGTCTAATTATAATCCATAAATAGATGTTAAGTTTCAACAATTTTAATATATGACACATCGATCATCAATATTTTCATTTATTTGATTCCATTTTTCTCCCTTTATTTATTTGATAAAAAAACTTATTTTTTTTCTTGTGTTCTCCTCATTTAAAATTCGAAAATTTTAAATTTTTACCAATCCATTGTACTTCTCTATAAATAATTTTTCACAGTTAATCATATCGTCGAAATTTTTATTAATACCACTGTAAAAAGAAAACACAAATTATGAGGAATTCGAAAAATATCAGGGCCTCCAAGTCACCAATAAATAAAGGGACTTGTTAAATTCACCAATTTTGTAGGTGTAAAATATCAATTTTTTTAGTTTTAAAATTCTAAAAAAAGTGTTGAGTTTATTTTCTTGGAAATTTATT
This sequence comes from Carex parvula, assembly GCA_025461045.1. Lineage (NCBI taxonomy): Eukaryota > Viridiplantae > Streptophyta > Magnoliopsida > Poales > Cyperaceae > Carex > Carex parvula. Next base: position 18,634 of record JAJGRW010000697.1, read on the forward strand.
CATATCTTGAAACTAGAATTTATTCATATCTTGAAACTAGAATTTATAGTGTGGAATACATATTAACAACTTTTTTTTAATAATATAGAATTAAAAATCGATATTGTTTATCGATATTTAAAATTTAGAGACTATTAATTCATCGTCATCCAAAAAATATTGGACTAGGATCATATTTTGAAACCATATTTCAATACTAGATGATGCATTAACAACTTTAAATTAATTACTTAAAATAATTTCTTATGACAGTTGTAAAACATATTATATACACACTACAACTATCCAAATCATATATTATTTTTCTAATATAGTCACCTTGATTAAATTAAAAAATGCCAACCCAACAATCGTATGTATTACTTTTTTAGTAATGATTGAAAGTCAAGCCATCAAACTAATTAATATTAAAAAATATTTTATTTGTATTTGAAACCTACCTACATGGATGTTTAATTAAATGTTATAAACTACCTGTCCATTTGACTAATAGTTCATACTTCAAAAGCAATTTAATCTTGATTTTCAAAAAAAGTTTGGTTGCTGATGTGACCTCAATGCACGAATTTCTCTTGTGCCACGTCAGCATGATAAATCAGCATAAAAAAATATCTCTTTTCATTTCATGTACTCAGATAGGCATCTATTATTAAAATATATATATATATATATATATATATATTGGTTACATTTCTTTTTATTGCAATTCCTAGCCCAAAAAAAATATAGCAATCCAGATCTTGGTAAAAAGATCAATACATTTTTAATTTTTTGTTAGGCCCAACTTAATATTTGTATTATTATTTGGCCGCTAAATGCTAATAATTTGCTTTTTAAGCCCTATAAATCCAGCCCAGATTACAAGCCCTCCTATCTTTAGTTATTAATTACCCATAATTCCATAAAAGATTTTATAAGAGAAGCTCTTATCTATGTCAGGATTAAACTCTATACCTCAAACAAAAAACAAATTTATTCTGAGTAAAATGAAAAGATAATAAATGTCCATGAATTGAATATTTTCTAGTAGAGAACCACAAAATTGTCTAACTTAGATGGTCAATGGATCGAACCGGACAAGGCCCGCTTCAGACCGAGCTAAGCATGGGCTTAACCCAAGGCCCGTCAACCTGTTCGTTCTAGACATGGGATAATATGAGGGAGGTTATGGCACGATGCATAGTGCAAATTGGTCTATACTACAGATCAATATTTTCGTTTCATAGTCTAAATAGTCTGAACCGTTCAATAAGATCTCTATATGAAAATGTATTGGAACCCTCCTCTACTAAATTTTACATTTTAGATTTTTTTTCTTACTATTTATTAGATAGGTAGAAAATTACTTGGAGATCAGACTGAATAGGCAATTTAAAATATCCTTAGGAATTCTCTGCACTAGTGGAAAATGTGCAAACAGTATCGCCTCATCAGGATCGGTTAAAATAAAACACTGAGGCTAATACCTTTGGGATCGGGCAAACACGATAACCGCTCGTGATTGTTAAGTATTAACATCGGTTACAGGTTTAACCGATGTAGATAATGTGTATCAGGATCGGTTTACCTATACACCGATCCAGCTAATAAACAAGATCGGTAAAAAACACACCGATCTTGATTGTCAAGTATCCTGAACGGTTTTTTTTTATTAACCGATGCTAACAGTTAACATTCAAAATCGGCTAAATAGATAACCGATCCTGTAAAAGAATTTCAGAATAGAAGAAACATATGAATTTTTTGATTCCATAGAATAAGATTCAAATTTTTTCGATTCCATATAAGAAACATATGATTTTTCGAACTTTTCCTCGGACTCTTGCTTTTTTTTGAAGGTCCTTATCCTTCATTCAACTCTTGAACATGAAATATAATTTATTAAATTTTTTTTTTCATATTAAGTTCAGTAAACTCTGATGGAAACAGCAGAGAAGAACCACCGACTTGTGTAGACCCCCTTGTCCCCTCTTCCAGACCTAAATTTGGTGAAAGAAATGAGCGCCAATTTGTCCAGATTTGGCATTTTCAATATAAATCCATATAGTAAGCAGAAAAAATAAAAATTTGAAGAAATAATCGTTTTTTGCTTTAAAAAATCAAAAATTTGCAGATAAGCCATTCAGGATCGGTGTTTGAAGATCACCGATTCCGATGATTATCACGATCGGTGTTTAAGAATAACTGATCTTCATGGTTTCCAGGATCGGTGAAAACGTAAAAAACCGATCCTGATGAATGTCTTTCTGCCATTTTTTTTTCCTTTTCAGGCAGATATAGATATATATGTATATTGAAAATCATATAATTTCTTATCCACACCAATTATTCAAGCAACTCATTTGTGATTGACACCCATTATTCACACATGACATACAAATATGCAATTAAAACAAATATGCCAAACAAATCATAATTTAATCAAGCATCACACAACCATAAATAAAAACAACCATAATATCAATAATAAGGTAACTTGCTTAGTTAGATCATATAGATCTCAAAATGACAAGTTCATATCCAAAAGAAGTAAATTAACAAATTCATACCATATATAAGAAGTTAGATCATATAGATCTCAAATAAACTTAATTAGTTGCAAAAAAAAATAAACTTAGTCTTCAAGAGGGCCGTCGCGCGATGCATGTTGGGCAATTCCATTCGACAAGTCGGAGGTCCTTGTTCTTCTCCTCCTCGCCAACACATTCCGGATGGAATGTGTTGCGACAACACTCACAACGGAGCACGGCATCCTCCTTGGCCAAGAAGAGGCACTCGAAGCACTCCACCATCTCAGCAAAGGTTGGAAGAGCATTCACCTCGAGCTCAACTTCTTCACCCTCACTGTCCTCATCACTGTCACTATCCGGATCGAGGTAAGGATTTGAATCGAGAATGCACTCAGCTAGGAGTGCCAAGGCCGGGTCATCACTGAAGAAGAACTCCTTCAACTCTCGCTTGGTGAAGTGCTGTGCAAAGTCATCGCCCTTGCTGGTTATGAACCGACGGCGAGGAGGCATTTCTAATACGAGAAAATACACGTACATGCAACGTAAAAAATAATGAAAACAAAGTGATCAAAGAAAGGAATTGGACATTAAAACCATGAAAAAGTGATCAATGAAAACCTACTGCAAGAAATGGCGAGTGTTGAAGGAGAGAAAATGGCAGATTTTTGAATTGAAGTTGAAAGGTTTGAGTGTGAAGAGGGGAAGAGGGGAAGAGGGGAAGGCGCCTCATTTTACGTGCCACCTTTACGTATCAGGATCGGTTATTAATAATACACCGATCCTGCGTGTGCACTACCGGCGTCGGTTTCAAATAAAAGACCGATCGGGATAGTATCGGGATCGGTGCACCATAATTAACCGATCCTGAGATTAGTTTTGCATTTAATATCCATCTACCCGATATTTTTGGGATCCGTATCACATGAGGCTCTTGTCTCAAGACATTGGAAAGGGACGGTCCAGATTTACTCTCAAAGAGTCTAGTATTAATTGTGCTTTGAGATTCATAAAACGTCCTGACGATTTAATGTTAAAATCTAAATTCAAAACCGAATCCTAGGAAATGACTTTCTTGCGTGTACAACGCAATAATTTGCTGATATCGGCATGCCAACGCAATAATTTCGCAATAATTTCGCATGCCAACGCAATAATTTCGTGCTGACCTTTGGCATGCCAACGCAATAATTTCGCATGTGCTGACCTTTGGCATGCATACGTTCATCCTTATTTGGACGAGCACATGACTTTCTTGCGTCAACAGAATCCTAGGAAATCCGATAAGTGGTTGATTGGAGAACACAATGAAAAGTTCGAAGGATGGTTTACACGTAGAGTCATGAAAGCTCCGGAGGGAGAAAACATTAAAGAAGTTGTCAAAATGTTGGCTCTCGGTCCAGTCCATGTCGTGAAAACCTTCCAAGGATTTGACATCAACGGGTATACATTTTACACAAGAAGTCAAGATTTGAAGAGTACCGTGCAAAACAGCGGAGTGACTGTGGTAGCCGTGTCGAGTGATTTTTCAGGAGCTAAGGATGCCGGACCATCGCATGCCTCGATGTCGTATTACGGGTTTATCGAAGAAAATGGGTCGACAACCGTAAGGGCGTTAAAGTTGACAACGATGGTTTCATTTTGGTGGATATCAATAAGGTTGGATACAAGGATGATCCATTTATACTTGCAAGACAAGCCACACAAGTGTTCTACATAACTGATCCGGCCGATCGTTTAAGACATGTTGTCCTCTCCGGGAAAAGACGTATTGTCGGGATTGATAATGTAGACGACGAAGAAGCGTACGATCATTTTGATGATATACCTCCTTTTTCCACTGGCATGGCATCTTTACCAACTGTCGTGGATAATGAAACAAGTCACATGCGCAACGATCATAATGAAGGAGAATGGATTGAATAAATTTGATATTCAATGTTTTATTGGTATATATGTCATATCTAGATTTTTTTAATCTTTTCCGACTTGAAAAAAAACTTCAATGTTCCTGACTTAATGAGTTTATTAATTTTTTTCCAGGAGGCATTATAATTACTTGACTATGGGGGTTGCATGCAAGGTGTCATAAATATTTAGACTTTTTTGTGTTATTATTGTGTTGTTTAGTAAATTATTGTGTTATTTAGTAAATTTTGAATTATACAAATGTGATGCTAATCATGTAAATGTAAATTATGTGAATGTATATTTGATGCATTACATAAATCCATTGAAATTATGTAAACAGTGATTTAGTTTTTCAAAGTACTGGATTAAATATGTACGCATCAGGATCGGTTATTAAGTTAACCGAACTTGATCACAGTATGCAGGATCGGTTTTTTAACAAAAAACCGATCATGATGATATATTTTCGCGGTGATTTAATTTGGCGCCTCTCTGGCTACTTAGCGAAAATTGGTCTCCTGAATTCATTTTCAAAACTCGATCTGAGCTCACTGATCCCTCTCTCTCTCGCTAATCTCTCTCTCTCGGGCGCACTCCGCCTCCCTCGGTGCACTCCGCCTCTCTCGGTGCTAACACCGCCTCTCTCGGTGCTAACACCGACTCTCTCGTATTCTTACGGTGCTCACGCCGCAGCCTCTCCGCAGCCTCTCTCGCCGCGCATTCTCTCCCCGGCACCTCTAGTGCCGGTGCTATCGGTGGTGCTTCCATCTCTCTCGGACTAATTTCGCACTAATTTCGGGTAAATGCTCAAACACCTTTTAACTGGTACCTTTAACTGGTACCTTGAGTTCACCTCTGCTACCGGACTAATTTAACTGGTACCTTGAGTTCACCTTTTAACTGGTACCTTTTAACTAATTTAACTGGACTAATTTCGCACTAATTTCACTGTGTTGCTGTTGCTGGTACCGGACTTGGTTTTCATAGTTTATATTGTTCAAAGTTGTATTGTTCAAAGTTATATTGGGATCAAGGTTTACATTGTTCAAAGTAATATGCTTCCCCAAGTTTAGAAAATTCACATGTTGCTCCAGTTTTGAAAAAACAGCACGAATACACATGCTGCTCCAGTTTTGAATATTCTAAAAAAATAGCAGGAAAATCCAAATAAATCAAATTTTCACTCTAAATTGGTTGTTTTTTTATTCTCTATCTAACCGTTCAGATGGCTAGTGGTGCTGGTGAGGCTAGTGGTGCTGGTGAGGCTAGTGGTGCTGGTCATCGAGCTGCTCCTATCATGCCTAGTGGTGCTGGTGAGGCTAGTGGTGCTGGTGAGGCTAGTGGTGGCGGTAGCGAGCGCGCCTCGGGTGAGAAGCGAGTAAGAGGGCCTTCCCAACTTGCTACCGTCGTTAATCAGACGTTTTCGGGGCCTCTTCGACCCCTGCGAACCGACTCTTCCTCTCTTCTTCTTTTCTCTTCTTCTCTCCGCCACCCTAGCCCTTCAATCTCTACTACAACCACCACAAACCATGCAAGGAAAGTACAGATTAGCTCTGACTAAGCACGTCAACGCAGGTACGACGCCCGACCTTGAGAAGCTCTCGATCACACAAGAAGCTTGGGATGCCTTTGTCGAGTCCCGCCGGTCGGATGAATTCAAGGTCACTTTTTTTAACTATAAACGTTCAATGAACCTAATTGTTTAATTGTTCAACGATTTTCATTACTCGTAATTGTTTCTTTGGGTAAATTGCAGAATAAAAGCAATAAGGGGAAGGAGAATCAGTCCAAGAACAAGTATAAACATTACCTGGGATCCAGAGGGTACAGCGGTGAGAAATTCCAGAATAGGCTCAAAGAAGCATTCCAGAAAATTGCAAACTCTAAAGCAGTAAGTAGTGATCCGTCTACCCAGGGGTCAACTACTATACTGTCACAGGAGCAGTTTCTTGATATGTCTGTTCAGTATAGGCATGTCTCGTGGACACTAGGACACACGAAGCCGACTTCCGATGGCGAGGAACTTCTTTATCCTAACCCGGACACAGAAGCAATCGTCAAGACTATTGTCAGGATTTAGATATTTTCATTCCTTGAAATTCAACTCTAATTTATTATGTGATAACAGGTTGCCATTGTCATTTCAGGAAGAACAACAGGAGGCTTTCAACAAAGGCTTGTTGCCCGTCGATCGTTACGACGATGTTCTAGGAAAATCTCTGCCGAATCCGGAACATGCTGGGAGGGTGAGAGGCCTTGGAGCTCTGGTGGGTATTAAAAAGGCATATCAGGGAAGCGGAAAAAGGAGGAGACACGTGCTTTCTGGGTCTGGCGCGGACATTGAAGATAGGATACAGAGAGAAGTGGCGGCGAGAGTACAAGTTGCAGAGGAGAGAATAAAGGAAGAAATGGAGGAGAAAATGAGAGGAATGTTAGCGGAGCAAATGGCAACATTGATGGGCCAAGGAATACTCGCGGAAAGCCCAACAGCCACTCACAGCCCAACAGCCGTAGCGAGCAGCTGCCAGTCAGTTGGACCACGGACTTCCCTCTTTTTCCCGATGGAGGTAATGCAAATAAATACATATTTTTCCATCCAAATAAAAAAAATAATTCTATTACGTACATGCCTTAGTTTTATACATATTATTCCTTCGAATGAATTTTTGTAGCATGTACAGCCGTCGCAACGAGTATGCAGACTTCTCATGCATCGAGATGGGAAGAAGGTTGAAGTGGCTTCGGGGACAATTAATGTTCCAGTAAATCCTGGAGAGACCATTCACACGAGGCCTGTACCACCTGACCATGCAAGGGTAATGGTGGATGCAGTGGTCCCGGGTGAAGAAGACACCCCTCTACCTGTACCACATGAAGACATGCCAACCATCATCTCAGCCGTTGGCAGCTCCACCGCATGGCCGATGGACCTGATATCCATTGATCAGGTAAAAAATGCATATTATTATTACAACTTCTTATAGTTATAAATTTGTATCTATATGGTAGAGTTTTAGTTGATGGTATTATGTTAATTGCAGGAACCACCCAATGTTCGTACTGGTGGGGATGTGGTACAAACTGAAACAAACATGTTTGGTGGTATCGATTTTGTCCGTTTTTCACAGTCTTGTACCCATCTGCGTGATCGGTTCTTGAGCCAACCTAACAAAGCATTTCACGTCAACCAGCCACCTGACCTTTTCCATCATGAAGAACCCCTGGTAGTCAATGCAGATGATTTTTTGACGTTGGTTAAACCAAAGGAGTGGCTCACCGGACCGATTATTCAGATCTTCATGATGTGAGTTAACATTCGTAATAATGGTAGAATGTACTACTTTTAATCCAAAATGAAAAAATCGAGATCACCTGTATTCCCTTTTTTGCAGGTATCTGCAGAAATACAACAAGGAGGAACATCGAGAAGATGAGCGTGTTGGTTTCATGGACCCCATGAGAACCAATTTACACTTGTTGGAGGGTGGTGCCCAATCAATAGAATACGTTGAGAAATACTTAAAGGTTGTACTGAGAGAAAACCGGAGGAAGAAACTGATATTCATACCGTATCATCAGAAGTTAGTGCTATATATACATTCTAATTTTATTAAGTTTCTTTCATTTCGTATAAATCAAATTGGGGACGGCTAATTTGCTGCCGGCAGCATTCTGGCCAGCTGCTGCCGGGGGCATTTCGGCCATTTCTGGTGTTCAAACAATAACTTTTTTTATATAGATGTTCAATCTATATTATAATCTACTTGGAGACCAAATTTTACATTTTTTAGAATTTTTTTACTATTTATTAAGCCACTTTGAAAATTCCAGATCACTTGATCCAGATTCAAAGTGGCTTAATAAATAGTAAAAAAATTCCAAAAAATGTAAAATTTGGTCTCCAAGTAGATTATAATATAGATTGAACATCTATATAAAAAAAGTTGTTGTTTGAACACCAGAAATGGCCGAAATGCCCCCGGCAGCAGCTGGCCAGAATGCTGCCGGCAGCAAATTAGCCGGACCCAAATTATAGAATGTGAGATGATACAAAACCTAATTTGCAGAATACATTGGCTCTTGGTCGTGCTTATGCCAAGGGAGAGTCAGGCGTACGTGTTCGATTCTCTCAGTAAGACCGCTGGTAAGAAATCGGCTCCACTTCACCCGAAGATCATCGATGCGCTCAAAATGTATGCTTTTCAAGCTTTTATTTGTCAAATCTATAGATTTTCATTAATATTTTCTTAGAATTGGTAGTATTTTTTTCAACAGGCCCTACCAATTGGACCAGATGATTGGAGGAGTTGGAAAATGCTCTAATTTCAAGATTAATTATTGCAGGGTAAGTACTTATTTTTTAACTTCTCTTGTTGTTTGTAAATTGCTAAGTTGGTGATGTTAAACGAGGGACTTAGATGTAAAAAATGGTGAAATTTGGTTATGATATGATTATAGGGACCTAGCTGCAAATTAAAATTGGTCAAAATCTATATGTGCAAAAATTGTTTAATTTTTTTAACTATCTTGATGTGTAATGTAGTGCCCACAACAAAATGGAGGTTGGGAATGTGGATATTATGTCATGATGCTCATGCACGACATAATACATCGCTTCCTCCGTGATTTTCCGAAAATGAAGGTCTATATACATTTATATATTTTCCAAAAGTAAGCATAGTTGCTTCAAATATAATTAAGTACATATTTAATTGTGTTCTTATATCATTTAAAAAATGCAGGACTTACCCACTAAGTACCCGGTTTACAGAATGGACGAGATTCGCAACTCGTGGTGTAACTTTTTCTTAAAGGAGGTAATCATTCAAAAAAGTAAAACAATTTAGAATGTGATAATTTGTAATAATTTGTAATAATTTAGGAGCTTAATAATTCTATGATATGGTGTATGGATTTAGGAGCTTAATAATTTAGGATGTGATACTTTTCTAATAATTTAGGATGTGTATTGATTTGTGGTGATTCCTGATGCATGTGATATCCTATATAGGCCAGCAAAATATACTGGAAGCTGGCCAAATATAAAATAAAATTTTTTAAAACACAGTAAAAAATCAGTATCGGTTATTAATTTATTAACCGATTCGGATCACTATCCGAATCGGTTATTTATACACAACCGATTGTGATAACAACCTTCTGGATCGGTTCGTATAAATAAACCGAACCTGCTAGTTATCTGAATCGGTTTTTAACAAAACCGATCCAGTTGCTCTATTGTTATATTAAAAAATATTTTATATATTGGCCGGAATATTGGATCGGTTTGTTAAAAACCGATCCAATTGTTTCATTAATTTGCCCAGATAATAAATATAGGATCGCGTGATAATAAACCGATCCTGGTACTTATATTCCGGGATCGGTTTAATGTTTAACCGATGCAAATACTGGACAAGGCGGGATCGGTTTTATTTTTAACCGATCCAAATACTATGAAGTCGGGAGCGGTTGGAATAAATAACCGATGCAGATTCTGGATGATTGGGATCGGTGACTTAATAAAACCGATCGCGATAACTAAAACTAGGATCGGGTTTACATTAATTATCCGATCCAGATTGTTTCTATCTGGATCGGTTGTTTAACCGATACAGTTGAGATTGACTACTTGTATCGGCTGGAACAGGATCGGCTGTAGGTCCGATCCTAATGTGCGAGTATACCCGATCCTGATTTGTGTTTTTCCACTAGTGCTGTCAGCATGTGCACAGCTACTTCTCTTCCTTCTTTTTTCTTTATTATGACATTTTATTTATACATCTATTATAAATACCAACAAATTATTCTTATCGATAAAAGAGAATACAAAAGTGAAAGTGTGCATATGTAAACTATAATATATTAGATTTTATTATTACAGAATTCTTATTGATAAAAGAGAATACAAAGGTGAAAGTATGTATGAGCGCAAAACAACCCAAAATAAAGTCTTTCTCATTCGAAAACTTGTGAACATGAAGTATCATGAGGGCTCATCTGTGAGTGAGCATTTAAGTCGGTTCCAAGATTGTGTGAATCGGCTGTCAACTATCAAATTGATTTTGGAAGAATAATTGCAAACCTTGATTCTTTTGAATTCCTTATCGGATAGTTAGGAGACTCTTGTGGTGTCATTGAGTTAGGGGTGCAAACGGATCGGATACAGATCGGATAGTGGTAAAACCATATCCGTATCTATTTTTATTTTTCGGATACAGATACAGACCAGATATTAGACGAATACATACGGATATGGATCGGATATCGAATATCTGTAGATATATACATAAATATTTTCATAATATATATTAAACTATATGGTATATATCTACTATTCGGATACAGATAATTAATATTCAAAACCATATCCGTTCTAATTTTTGGGTACGGTTCCTGATACGGTCGGATTTTATCCGATCCATTTGCACCCCTACATTGAGTAATTCGGCACCTAACGGTACTGCCACTCTTTATATGGTAAAAGACAGTATGCACAATGAAGAGTTGAGGCGTAAAGAGTTGGGCATTACAAATAAGTCGACAGCTCTTGTTACCGAGAACCATGAAAGGAGTTCACATAGAAACTCTCACGGTCATGACCACAATGACAAGTCAAAAGGCCAGGAGATCAAAGTCTCGCAAGGGAATTATTTGCTATTATTGCCGCAAGCCGGGTCACATTAAGTCTGAGTGTAGAAAGCTAAAAGAAAAGGCTAAGAGAGACCAATCTAGACCTAGATCTGATGAGAATGAGAAGGAAAGCACCGCAGCCGTCACATGTGACGGTGAAGTGTTCATTGCTTGTGATGACGGGTTTGTCAACTACACAAGTCAAGACTCCACTTTGGTGATCGATTCAGCATCCTCATTTCATGTCACTTCTCAACGTGACTTGTTCACTTCTTATATGCAAGGTGAGTTTGGCAAGGTAAGAATGGAGAATGATAGGGTACGCAAAATCTCTGGTATCGGAGATGTGTGTGTGGAGACTAATGTGGGATACAAGTTACTTCTCAAGAATGTTCGGCATGTGCCGGATATAAGGCTTCATCTTATTTCTGTTGGTGCTTTTAATGATGAAGGGTACCGTAGCCACTTTACTAAAGGTAAGTGGAAGTTGTCTAAAGATTCTCTTGTTGTTGCTCGGGGTGAGAAAACAAGCTCGCTTTATACAATGCGGGTTAAATTGTGTAGTGAAGTGAATGCGGTTGAAGGCAACTCAACTGATTTGTGGCATTTGTCGTTGGGTCACATGAGTGAAAATGGGATTTAGATTTTGGCTAAAAAGGATTGTGTACCGAGTGATGGTACATCTCTGACATCCTGTACGCATTGTTTGGTGGGTAAGCAACATAGAATTGCTTTCAAAAGAAGTCATACCACTAAGAAGTCGAATGTTTTGAATTTGGTTCATATCGATCTGTGTTCTATGGGTGACATGACACTTGGAATAGCTCTTTACTTTGTCACTTTCGTGGATGACTATTCCAGAAAGTTGTGGGCCTATGCTTTGAAAACAAAGGATCAGGTTTTGGAGGTGTTCAAGCACTTCGTTGCTCAAGTTTTAGAGGTGTTCAAGCGTTCGATCTGACAATGGTGGTGAATATCGTGGGCCATTTGAGACCTTTTGCAAGGTACATGGCATTAATCTTGAAAGAACGGTGCCAAAAACTCCGTAACAGAATGGAGTGGCTGAGAGGATGAATCGCACAATTTGTGAGAGAATACGGTGTATGCTCTCTCATTCGAAGCTTTCAAAGGCGTTTTGGGGCGAAACATTAAACACATATGTCCATTTGATCAACTTGTCATCTTCATATGCATTGGATGGTGATGTTATTCAATTCGACATTTTGTTCATTCGGGTTTGATTGTGTCATAGCTCTATAATTGCAATTAGGTTAATCGTTGGATGAACAACATTGCTGATATTGATCCTAAAAAAGAAATGGTAAGTACAGCTAATCCGTGAACAACCAACCATCGTACCGTAAAAATTGGATAGGTTCGTTCTATGGTCATTAAAGGCCTCCTAAAAGGATACACTAAATTCCAATTTTCTCTGAATTTCTCTTATTTCTCTTTGACTCAAGGATCTGATTCTCTTGATCCCCGAGCGGGTTTGGACCGACAAAGATGTGTCTTATGGACACTTGCGGGTATTTGGTTGTAGAGCATTTGTGCACATTCCTAGAGATGAAAGGGCTAAGCTTGATAGCAGGGCAAAGAAATGTATTTTCTTGGATTACAAAACTGGTGAGTTCGATTATAGATTGTGGGATCCAATTGAGAAGAAGTTAGTTAGCAGTCGAGATGTAGTTTTCTTTGAAGAAGAAACTATTGAGAATTTTAGCAACCTCGACAATGCGAAAATCTCTTCTAGTTCCCATGTTGACCTTACACCAATCTTAATTAACCAAAAAGTTGAGACCAACCAAAACCATCAAACCAAAAACCAAGGTGAGCAATCCAAAAATGCTATTGAGAATGATATCTCACACCCAAATCAAGTCTTACCTCAACAAGAGTTGAGAAGATCAAACTATGAACGAAGGCCTAATTCAAGATACTCTTCAAATGAGTATGTCTTGCTTGCAGATAATGGTGAACCCGAAAACTATGAAGAAGCTATGAGTTATGAGCACAAAGGTGAGTGGCTGAGGCTATGCAAGATGAGATAAAGTCCTTGCATGAGAATTTCACTCATAATTGGGTAGTGTTACCAAAGGGTAAGAAGGTGCTTAAGAACAAGTGGGTTTTTCGGGTGAAATCTGAAGGCACAAGTTCAAAGTCGAGATACAAGGCTTGGTTAGTTGTCAAGGGTTTTGATCCAAAGAAAGAGATTGAAATTGAGGAGATATTCTCACATGTGGTCAAGATGTCCTCTATCCAGGTTGTACTCGGATTGGCTGGTAGTTTGAATTTGGAGATAGAGCAGCTTGATGTGAAAACTGCTTTTTTCCATGGCGATTTAGAGGATGAGCTCTATATGGAGCAACCTGAGGGGTTTATTAAAAAAAAGGTAAAGATGACATGGTATGCAAATTGAGGAGGAGCATTTATGGCTTGAAACACGCACCACGAAATTGATATAAAAGATTTGAATCTTTTATGTGTGATAACAATTTTAGCAAGACCACTTCCGATAATTGTGTCTTCATGAAAATATACTCTAGTGGTAATTTCATCATTCTTTTACTTTATGTTGATGACATGTTGGTTGTAGGGAATGATGTAAATGAAATTAGAGCTTTGAAAGATAAGCTTGGAAATGAATTTGCAATGAAGGACTTGGGTTCCGCAAAGCAAATTCTTGGCATGAAGATCACTAGAGATCGCAAAAGATGCATACTTTGGTTGTCACAAGTAAGGTATTTGGAGAAGGTGCTTAAACAGTTCAATATGAGCAAGTGCAAACTGGGTTCTACTCCGCTTAGAAGTCATCTCAAGTTGACACTTGATGCTTGTCCGGAAGATGAAAAAGAGAAAGAAGAAATGAAGAAGGTGTTGTATGCATCTGTGGTCGGTTCCTTGATGTATGCAATGGTGTGTACAAGTCCTGATATTGCTCATTTGGTTGGAGTTGTAAGTCATTTTCTAATCATGGTAAATCTCATTGGAATGCTGTGAAATGGATTCTTAGGTACATTCACGGTACCACTGGTTACGGGGCTAAGGAGCCAGTTTTGGAAGCAGTTTTGGAACTATTGCCTCTGTTACAGGGCTAAGGAACCATTGCCTCTGTTACCGGGCTAAGGAACCAGTTTTGGAAGCATACACTGATGCTGATTGGGTCAGAGATGCTAACTCGAGAAAGTCAACATCCGGTTTATATTGGTTTGACTCTAATTTTATTGGTATTATAATTATTTCATTAAACTAAACCGAGCCCAACCGAACCGAACTTCATTATTGTGTATGACAATGTGTTCTTTTCGTTAATAATGGTTCCAATATATTTACTTCGGTTTGAACTGAATAAACCGAAATTTACTTCGATTTGTTCGGTTCTATATTTGAAAACCGAAGAAAAGTTTGGTTTGGTCATTTTACTTCGGTTTCAACCTAACCGACCGTTTGAACAACCCTACTTACCGCCTTTGAAACTGAAGCTTGTCGTGACAAGGCGGATCTAGTTGAGGGCTCTACCTAATGAGTAGGTTGGAGTATGGCACGGTGCTTATGAGATCAAGGAGGAGTATTGCCTTCAAGAAGGAGATTGTTGGTGTGAAGACAATATGGGCCGAAGCCCATTTTGGTTTTTTGTGGCAAACAAAAATCGAGAACCACCATTGAGCTTTTAATTAAAGTCTGAAGCATAACTTTTGTGTGTGAGCTATTTCGTGAGACTTGAGCCGCTCTCTCTGTTGCCTCTTCACCAAGCTCTTCTAGGGTTTTGTTCTCTTCTTTTGAAATTGTAAGATAGTGTATGAGAGAGTGCTATTGTGAGTTCTAATCTCTTGTAGTTGTAAGACTCTTTTGATCTAGTAGATTTGTGCTGTGTGCTCACGTGGTTTTCTCCCGAAAGGGTTTCCACATAAATCTTGTATCTTCTCTTATTTCTTGTGCTTGCTTGATTACTATTTTGATATCTTGTGTGATTCCTCTATTTATCTATTTATTTGTGATTCGGTGTATGCACACAAGGTGTTTCAAGAAATTACTCTTAGAAGTATTTATGTGGTACAACCTTGTTTTATTTACTTTTCCCAACACTTCGTACACAAGGAAGAGTTTGATACGATGTAGTATGCCTGAAGGAACAAGACAAATATGCACACAGTGGAAAGATGCACATACCCCCTGTGTGTTTTTTTTTTTATTTGTTTACAGCTGAATGCTTTCACAGACACTTGTTGTCTAATATAATATAACAGCTAATTCGTAACTCTTTGAATCAATGCAATCACCTATGGACTTTCAACCAAAAAAGTTAAAATATAACATAAGGCACCTGTTTAAAAGATGAAGTCAAAACTCAAAAGCCCAAATAAATTCAGTTTCCTGACTAGCGTAAAAAAATAAAAATAACATACAGCTCAAATTACATGGAGTTACCTTGATAAGAACAGAATTTAACTTGTTTCTTACGTTCTAATTTTTTTTTTAATGTGCTGGTTAGTTTTGAGGAACGATTGGTAACAGAAATGAAAGAGAGATGACAACAGCTGAGTTGGGATTAAAAAAACAACCAATTAAAGAGGAAAGGTTCAAAGAGAAGAAACAGAGGCTTGCTGCTATTGGTATTTCATTTTATTTCTCTTATTTTATACTCTAGTAAGCTATTTTACTGTCAACTGTAAAATTTTCTACTCTACTAAACTATTTTTTATTTTTTTAATAAAAGATAAAATGGTACTTCATAAATTTGAAATGATTTTAAATTAAAAAGGATAAATATGATACTATGAATTTAGAGGAGAAATATGTAATTTCAAGATTTTTGAGGGGTATACTTGAAATTCCTCCATTTGATTCTTAGAATTTTAAAATATGGAGAAACTGAAGTGCTGAAGTTTTTTTTTTTTTTTTGAGAGGAGTGAGAGAGTTGATCTTAAGGAAATCCAACTACTACCAATCAATTATTGGTGCCTCTAGACCTACTACTCGTCTACTCCCACTCAGATCTGCTACATTTCTCCTCTCTCCTTTGAAGAATTATCGCAAAGTCCATCCATCTTAAACACAAGGTATACTTTGTCGCATCTCCTTGCTTTCTTCTGCTTTCATCTATTATACTTTGTCAAGTCCCTATAATATATGCAGGCCATTTTTTTTATGGATTGTTTCAGATCATCACACCTTATAGAACAAACGAATCAAACATGATTTTGTTTCCCTAAGGTGAATATATAATAGATGAAACGGGAATGGCTGATGGGCATCGTTTGGCGCGATGACTGATCTTAATCGGTGATCTGTGTTTAGATTTGTGCGAACAGTTTAGATTCACAAAGGAGGGTTTGGATTTATACAGATATAAACATGTCCCGACGCCCGCATGGATCTAAATGCGAACTAGACGATTTAAACTGATCATTGAACCAACCTCCCGCTCCATATATAGAAGAAACAATTTTATTTTATTATTAATAATTGTTAAGCTATAATGGATAGATGTCATATGCATATTCAATGAACATGTCAAGCAAAAGTAAACAAAATTAAATTTTTGACTTAATTTGCAATAGATATGTTGTGATATATGGCAGGCTTTGATTGGAACGGGAGACAATCAACACAAACATAAGTTCGACAGAGGTGACATGATTTCACGGTGAAAAAGCTCGCTTACTAAACTATGTCAGAAACAAAGGAATTTGACGAGAATCACAAATACACCTTGTGAAAAGACATTGTTGCTTTCTTCTACCTCGTCTCACGTAGCAGAGACGGTAGGTGATATCACTACTAGAATTTCCGCTTTTTCCATGCGTAGCAATGTTATTTCCATGGGGAGGAAGGGCCCTTGGAAAAGAAATCGAGTTTTCTGACACACTCAACCATTTCCAACGGGGGTCCCATGGAAATAGTAGCGCATGGAAATCCCTGATGTCTGCCTATGGAAATGTTACCTATCCGCCGTTGGAAATACTTTTGCATGACCCATGACCCGCCAAACAGACCGAATACTATATTTTATTGATAGCCCATGGAAATACCTCATGAGCTACCCTTGGAAATAAAATGGAAGTTGTGAGACCTATTATTTCCATGAGCGGCCCTTGGAAATGTTGTGGTTAGTTTGTTTATATTATATTATAGTGGAGGTTCATGGAAATAGTGGAGCACTCGCTCATGGAAATATTTTATGGATTCAGTTTATATTATTTTAAAGTTGGACTTGTTATTTCCATGAGCCTACGGTTGGAAAAGTTATATTCCTGGAGACAGCAATGTTTCTGTTTATTTGACATGTCCCTTTGAATGTTCAACAAAATTAAATCACAGCAGCATACAAATATTCAATTGTGATATTTAAAATGAAGCATACAAATGAAAACATCTTTAAACATAAATTTGAGGTCTTTGCCAATTACAAGACATATTTAAGTTTAATTTAGATTCAAAAATTATGACAAACCAAGAAAAGAGAACAATATTTGAGGTCTTGTGTAGACACCTGTTACAAACCAAAAAAAAGAGAACAAGGTTAGAGAAGGGATTTGACAAAAGTGAAGCATGCCGGATTAGTAAAATGTATAGAAATTTTAAATGAAAAACCTAACACATGTATGTTGATTTACCAATTAATTAATACTCTTCATCGGAATCATCGGAGCCTAAGCAATCTTCTTCACCGTCTTGCTCCATGTATGTTGAGTCCCAGAACGGCGACAGACTTTTCACAGAAAGAGAGAAAGAGGTACAAACGGGAAACACGACAGTAGGTAGACTAGAAATGGGGCGCTCTAAAAGCCTGGTCCAAAGATTGAGAGTGGAGATAGAGTGAGAGTTACCTAGCTGAGACCACTGCCTTAAAATGTGAGAGGGAGACCACTGGCGACACCACTGATTGAGATAAGCGACAGACCAGCGAGACCAGTGGCGCTTAAATGTGGAGATCTACAGTTCCCCTGTTGAGTCCCAGAACGGCGACAGACTTTTCACAGAAAGAGAGAAAGAGGTACAAACGGGAAACACGACAGCAGGTAGACTAGAAATGGGGCGAGACGTTGGGATTAATAGATAGTGCAGCCATTTCTGACGGTATTCCCATGGAAATAATGACATAAATTGTTTGAATACAATTTATATTTTTATTGCGTACCCAGTGTACGCTTAAATAGATGTAATTCTCCATCTAACCACAGATAATTGTATGCTTCATTTTAAATATCACAATTGAATATTTAACAGATACTTTAATTAATATTAATCATAAATAAACAGATAATTGATTAAAGTTATATATCCTGCAGATCCAACCATAGCATTTAACAGATAATTGATTAAAGTTATTACAAATTAAAGTTATTACAAATCAGTTTATTTAGACATCTCCCCCTCCAGAATTCCCCTTCGATGGTATGGTGTCATCCGCCCTTCCACCGCTGTGGCCCGCAGCAGCGTTGCCCTCTGTTGACGAACCCTGTGAGGACAAAACATTAATTAGAGTTATCGAAGAATACATATAACCCTTCGATGCTAATAGTTTATAATTAATGACTAGGAGATGTGCTTACTTTAAAGGGTGGTAATGGTAGGCCGTTTGCTGCGAAGAGCGTTGCAAAACATTCCCTTGAGTACTCTTGTCCTTTTTGAACCTCCTCCATCTCAGCTTTGTGCCGCTTCTCTTGGGCAACTATCTCCGCAGCAAACTGAGAACGTTCACTTGCTAGTAAATCTGCCACCTCGTCCTTTGAGTATTTCCTCTTTGCATCACTAGCAGATGTGGCAGTGCTCTTTGTTGGATTAGAAATGTCTGCCTCTAGTGTCTCCAAGACGCGGGTGGCCTTGCTGGTAATTGATTTTTTGCCAAATCCGAATAACCTCCCTCGGTCCACTCCTTCGACAGCTAGCTCCCATATTTCCTCATCTGTCTTTTGACCCGCGTAGTGTTCCTTAAGGTCGGAATAGGATTTCTGTAATTTACAGCAAATAGTTGTCAATACCTCATTTAATCCAAATCCTCACTACTAATATCACATTTAATCCTCGCTACAGCAAATAGTTGCAAGTACAACTAAGATAGAGTTTGGTTTGAAGAACAGTGGTATATTTAACAACTCAGGGGGGGTTTTGGTAAATTTAACTTTCAGTGGTAGTTAAATTTCTGAAAAGCCTTGTCAAAAGTAGTGCATTTTCTTTCTAATAATGATATCGATCACCTGTGTGAATCATCTTAAATACTGCTTACCTAGAAAATTCTAACCATTGTGTATATATACATATTGTATAGAACATGACTAGCTAATAGTTGAGTGTTTATGCTTGGGTGATCTCTAATTTGGCACCATTTATATTATTTAGCTTGGAGAGCCCTTATCAAAATGCGTAACAATCATATATATTTATGCAGAAGCAAAAGTGGCAATGGATGGGAGTTGGAAGGTGAGTCTTTTTTTAAAAGTATTGCACCTAATGATGCTTATAGATGTTCAATTTCAAAAATAAAATTGAATAAACAAAGACTTGTGACAAAAAAGTGTAATGTGCTTTTGTCTGATTTCAATTGACAGTAGGCTGGACCAAGAAATGTTTTTAATGCCTTATTACAAGTTGTTGCTAAAATAGAAATTATAGCGGAGGTTCAGTGATCAGTGAAGCCATCGGTTAAGAAAGAACTGAACCAATTTCTCATTTTGCATAGTGACGTTTGTGTGGCTGAACACGGAGAATATGACAATTTGTTAAATATTTCACAAGCATCACTAACTATATCTCATGTTATTCGGAAGGGATTTCATTCCTGTAGTTGGTGTCAAGTCATAATGATTATTCGGAAAATTTTGGATTTACATATGGCTCTACACAACAAAGTTAAAGGTTTGACTTTGATAATTGAATTGCAATTTATGGCCTGTTAGAATGGATACCAAGCAACGTATTTTTGCAATGTTTATATTACTAAGGTAACCATCAAATTAATAGATTTGTTAAGTTCAAGATGCTCAAAGTGCTAGAATTTAAAGTGGAGGGATGAGGCACTCACCGCTGCCTTTTCCGCTCTCTCAGACACGTATTTCTTCCCCTCCTCCGTATCTAGCATGTGAGTTCGATCGAAAACCTCCCTCATTCCCACTGGTGTGCCCTTCTCCCTAGACTGCAAGTTCAAACAACCATGTAGATGATGTTATTAGAATTAAATCATTGTTAAGCACACTAATTCTTTTTATTGTAGTAAATCAATACCATGGCTAGCTTGTGTCGATACATGCTCCTAGAACCAGTGACGTGCCGGACCGGGGTACCTCCTTTTGTTCTGTTATTACGGTTGGTCACCGATTGCTGGTCCCATTTGGCAGTGGACCAAATGTCGCACAGCCCCTTCCAGGCTTCTACATTTTTGCACCATTTGGGAGGGATTTCTTTCCAAGCCATCTTATCCATCCCGTATTTCTGCCAACTCCCGACTGTGAGCGTCTGCTGCGATGTTCTCAAAAACATCGAGACAACGCCCGATGTCTTCACTGGCCCCCCACGAATACCTCTGCAGGAAATGTTTTAAAATTGACAACCTTGTCTTACTTGGAAAGAAGTTGTAAGACCTATACGGTCCCGGCATGTTCTCTAATGTCACGATCCGGATCGTGGTTATAACCTTTGTGTCATCGGGCGAGGTAGCGAACACCCCGTCGCCGGCCACTTGGAGTTCTGGTCTGTCTTCCGGACGCATTGGATCACGAGGCTTGCCAAGACCCCGCGTTGCCCTCACGGCAGATTTACCCTTGTTTCGCTTTCTCTTTCCCTTGCCAGCAGCTGGCGCATGTTCCAACTCTTGCCCGTGTGCTGTAAAAGCTTCGGGACAACAGCGAAGGGGCCGACGGAGGAGACACCTCCTACTGCCATCGTCATCCAATAGCGACTGTTGTGCAATCGACTGACCAGACTCACTTCCATCACCAGCATGTGCATCGTTCGGAGCTGGTGTGTCTGTCTGGCCCGCATTCTCCCATGGATCCCACTCATTTGAAAACATGTTAATATCTTCCCACGAAGACCAGGACCTTTCTTGTTCAGCTGAACGGGTGTTAGTCGCAGCCGGTGACCCTCCAGGACCCGCTGCCTCAGAGGGAGTCGGTGACGAGTCAGGACCCGACTCCTCTGCACGAGTCGGTGACATAGCGGGACTCGACTCCTCTGCGCGAGTCGGTGACGAGTCAGGACCCGACTCCTCTGCAATAGTCGGTAACATAGCGGAACTCGACTCCACACGACCCGATGCCTTTGCACGAGTCGGTGCCATAGCAGGACCTGAGTCGGCTGCACGAGTTGGTGACGAGTCACATCCCTGTACAACAGTGGATGAATCCGGTGGCGTGGACTGGGCACCGACTCCCTCTGGAGATGGATGAGTATCTCCAGGTGGTTTGCCGGTTGTGATTTTCTTCTTAAATCCTGGTTTACCGGGTGGCCAAGATGGATTTGGGCCAAAAAAAATCTTCGTCCCACTGGATTTTGAGGATGTCTTGGCCTGCTCCGGTGTATGGCCCTGTGTCGGTTGCATTGTAAGGGACCCGGAAACACCGGGATTGAGCCTCGCAGATCTCCTAGGGTTTGGCATGGTGCTCAACTTGGCTTGTGAATTTTTCGCTGCACGTGCACGAGACTCTGGCTGAATCTGGGGTTGCATCGGTGGTTGCGGGTTGTAAGACTCCTCTGGATGAATCGGTTGTCGCGGGTTGTGAGACTCCTCTGGCGGGGGACCAGCTGACATCGTACTCGTGGCGCATACGATCCATCGTGAAGAGTTTGTGGCCATACGATGAATGTATTTTACGTGAGCTTGATCGGTGAGTAAATGAACATCAAATTTATTGAAATTTCAATATAGTGATTATAATGTGTTATTCTTCAAATTTAACGGTTCCGATTGACCATCGGACTTTGTATACCCGTGGATCTTCATTATGTCACACTTCGAGAGTTCATGTGCTATGTTCAACATTGAGGCAATGAGCTAATGATGCAACAAACATGTTATCATACATATTTTTTTTTTCCAAAATCAATTAATAATTCATAAACATGTCATTTCAATCATAACATGATTATTAGATCTAATATCATTTGCAAATTTAATATTTTGTTCTAATTCACTAGCATGTAATTTACTTAATAACCATTTTGACATTAACAATATTTGGTCATTCAAACAAGTTAAAATAAACAATTCTATAAAATATTATAATATCTTCAAAATTTAAAACTGTAACAATTTATCAGTTCTTATATCCATTTAATCATGGCACTGTAATTTAATTAACATCACTAATGTATGCAAATTGCAAAATAAAAAATTCTCTGATGTATACATATTTCAGGCAGATTTATTAACAGAGTATAATTCAATTGAAGCAGTTCTCATGAGTTAACATCACAAGAGTTCGAAACTGATAAAAAACTGCACAAAGAATAAACAGCTCTGTCCATTTAAACATCAATTGATCATTGCAATTTATTTTGTAAGGAAGCAGCGCTCACCCTGCACAATTTTTCGCCTGATGCAATGGTGGATGGTGCGTTCAAATATCTAAACCGTTTAATGACATCCGCACGAATATTAAAGGGAAAGTGCGTATTTTGGCGGAGACTGGAATGGCTCCGATCATGATCAGACGGTCATTCTCCGAGTTAACCATCCCTGCATATTACAATACGAACAGGAATTTACTTAACTCCGAATTTTAGCCTTTTAGTTCGACACCAGCCGCTTCCGCCCCCCCAATCTCATCCAGAACCCTAAGGCCGCCCGAATTTCCCCCGCATTTCAATCCAATTTCGCCGACTGCTCCGAAATTTTTCGATGGCCGCCAAAATTTCCCCCTCATTTCCCCCGTTAGTTTCGCCATCCTCTAATATCCCCACTCTCTCTCAATCGCTCAGATCTAAAATGCACAAAAATCGTAGGTTCACCATCAGAGAAACATTGAAGAGCAAATCGGAGTTACAAACTCAGAGAAGGATTTGTGTAGAGAAAAGGAGAGAAGTATATGCAAGAGGTGCTTCCTAACTTGATCGAATTCGAACTAAATTGGTAATTCTCCCTAAAATCCTTCAAATTTCCTTGATTTGCATTTATTTGAGAATGAGGCGACATTTCAGTCTAGGGTTTTGCATATACTTTTCTCCTTTTCTCTACACATCAACTGCATTCTCTTTTTGTGTCATGGGCTGCACTTAAAAGAAGGTTTTAAGCTGAGTTTTTAAAATTTTGGGCAAAAACTGATGTACAATCAATTTATTGATTTAAGATTATTCTTTATTTCTTATAATGAATGCTAGCTTTCCCCCATTTATTTGGTTTTTACTAAATTTTAACCTTCACAATATTATCAGCAGGACAACAAAATACGTGCTGTTTAAGATTAACAACAATTGATGATATTTTTTTTTTGTTGAGGGTTACTGGTTAAGTACCACTAACAAATATATTGATAAGAAGAAAAATGTTATTTACAAGTTTTTAATTTCTTACTCCTCGTCTTACGTAAAGCTATAACTAACTTTAACCCCAATTAGAAATATACAGCTGAACAAAACAAATTTGACTATTTGAGTTCACTATGTATACGAGTTGTAGAGAAACAGAGAACAGAGCTCCAATCTCTTGCAACCTGTTGGAATGTACATGCACACATATATATAGGCAATTAATATACCGATCAGTTCATGAAGAAAGATATGGTATTTTTTTTTCTTTATTTTGTCATGATGGAACCCCATTTGGTGGATACGTATATGCTTAATTATCCTATTAGGCAATTTTTTTATCGGCTCGGGTTTTGCTTCCACCCAAATTGACATCCACTGGACTTCTAGAAAACATAACTTGCTTCAGAATTCGTTAGTTGATAGTGGTGATGCTTACAAATTTAAACTTCCACACAATCAATACTACAAGTTGAGTTTTGTGCTGGTAAAAGTTGGCCCAGTAGTGAGGTACTTGACTGACCTCAGGGCTGCTTGTTTTCTCATGCTTTCTGTCATATCAAAGCTGATTGTTTTCTCATGCATTCTGTCATACTCATTTCTTTCTTTCTTCTTTCTTCTGAATGACCAACAGGCTGTCTATTTTTTTGGTTTCCTTTTTCTTTAGCTACCAGTTTGAATACTCACTGGATACAAAGAAAAATAGACTGCCTGTTGGAAGTTTTTTGTTCTGCTTGTTGCACAGACATCTGTATTTGAGGAGTGCTGACAATTGGAAGTTTTTTGTTCTGCTTGTTGCACATACAGTTATATAGATAAGTATTCAATAACTAAATTGTACATCGGTTTTTGTCCAAAATTGGAAGTTTTTTGTTCTTTAAGTTTCCTATGTTTGAAAGAAATAGGATTTCTCTTTTTGCATGGTCCAATAGGAGAGGAGTTGTTGTCAGGATGACTGGATATGGTTCTGTGGTTTTGCATGATATTACACTCATTTGTCAAATTTTGAGTTACACTGGTTATGTGGTTTGTTAACAGTCCTGTCATTCGTCAAATATTAAATTGTTTACTTCATGTTCATGTTCATGTTGCTCCTTATATTTTACATCTTATTTGGTAGTTATTTGATAGTTGGAGTTATGATCTAAATTAATTCACTTGGTGGAGTAAGATGTAGGGAAATGTGTCTCTTTTTATGACAGTGGGCTGCAGCCTTAAAAGTTAAAATGCTTTGAAGTTTACTTAATTTTTTTTGAAATAAAAATGTAGGCAATGACTATCTAAACCCTGTTTTAGCCCAAAATTGTCTCCTAAGCCTGTATTTATAATTTTGACTATCTAAACCCTGTATTTATAATTGTCTCCCAAAATTGTCTCCTAATCCCAAAATTGTCTCCCAAAATGTAGATTAGCATGGCAGGCATTTGTTTTATAATTTTGACTATTTGTTGCCATATAGTTTACTTAGTGCATCACATAATTTAATGCAGTCATTTTTGTTTTCTTGTAAAAGCATTTTGGCATTTACTGGTATACATTCAATTCTTCACGTCAAGAAAATAATTTTCTTTGTTAGAGTTGCCGTATCTGACCATTGCAAATCGAATACCACCAGACACATCTGGTCTATGAAAATAATTTTCTATGTGCGGGTTGCCGTATTTTGACTATTTTGTACATAATCTACATTTTAACTTTTAAGGCTGGTCTACGAAAAGCAAATTGCAAATTGCAACACAACACATCTGGTATACAAGAAATTAACTGAAAAAGTAATGAACCCTTTTGAAATGTAGGTTGGCAACACAGCACACATGGCCCCCAGAAAATCTGGTCTACGAAGAGCAAATTGCAAAAAATACTCAAAGAGAAAGCAGAGTTCACAGGCTGTACCTGATGATGGTCAGTGCTCAAATGCTAGCCCAGACCGTGAACTTGCACCACCGGAACCCCCAAGGAAGAAGGGACGAGGTCCTGGAATTATCAGAAAATCGACGGATGTACTGGAAGACCGCCCAATAATCTGGCCCGTTGGGCCTCGCGAGTTCACATGCGACGACAATCCAAATCAGATAAGCGCAGCAATCACTAGGTAACATGTCCTTTCCCCTCAATTGCTTGGCTGTGCCTGTTTTCTTTTGAACACTCACATTGAACATTCACATCAATACCATTGTACAGTTCAATTTTAATCAGATTAGGAGTTTGAGGAATTGAAATTTAGAAAATTTTCATCACTCCGATAAATCATATATCAAACCAGGTTTGATTTAGAAATTTATAAGTCACTCCTTCATTGAAAAATAAAAAAAGAGTAATAGTTCAGTTTTATCAACTTCTGATATGTAGCATATAAGCACCAATGTGATCAAATAATGTTTGCTGGTTCTGAAATGTAGTATAGAAAGTGCTAGAAATTTTCTCAAATAAGGGTTTATATGCTACCAATGTAGGTGCTTCCAATGTAACATTATTTTATCAAAATTTCTAGACTACATCAACACCCTTGCCTTACTGATCAGGAATGCAGTAAACATGTTAGACTTGATAAAAACACTTGGGAATAATTTAAAAAAAAAATTCCAAAATGTTGATGTTGTCTATGATTATTTTATCAAAATTTCTAAAATAAGTTATATGCACAGAGTTTATCCTCTAAGGGTTACCCTTATTTTATGCACAGAGTTTATATGTTATCAAAATTTTGATACCCTTATTTCCAGTAATTTCTATGCTACCAACATTGGTAGCATTATTGTATCAAAGTTTCCTCTCAGAAATGGTACTTCACTATGCTTATTCTATATACCCTTGTTCACTTGTTCACATGTTGCTATCAATAGGCTTGCCCTACAGAATATGCCGGGACCATTGAGAAGCTTCCTTGCCTTTGATGACGCCACAAAGAATAATATCGAGTTTCTCTTCTTGGTACCCTTTATTTTAATTATAGTATATCATGGATTCACAACCAGAAATTGATTGGATAAGTGATGAAAAGTTAATCATCTAAGCCTTTGAGGTCCCAAACTAGTCAACAGTAATTACTAGTCACCTTGAGGTCCCAAAACAAATTGATTGGATAATTTATGAAAATGTCCTTGAATAATTAAGGTCAATCTGAACAATTTATAAGTGAACTTCATCAAATACATTCAAGATTAGTTGCCATTATTTAAATTTTAGGGTCATGGACCACTATTAAGACAGTGCATATATATGTTTTGCAGAAGAAATTCAGGTACCGTGACGGGGAAGACAATGACCATTGTCGGGATGTTCTGGAGGCCATAGCGAGCAAAAGGTACAGCGAGGAGCTTCACGAGGCGAGGGATAGCTGCATCAAAAAATTTGGCAGAAACTTACAAGCATGGAAGGCCGCGATTCCGCATTGGTGCCTTGACCACCCCAACTGGCATGGCTTGTGTGATATGTTTTTCACCGAGGATTGGCAAGGGGTCAGTAGACGAAACCATGCTAACCGCACAACTCGCGGACGCACGTCACACCACGGTGGGTCAGCAAGCTCACACCAGCACCATCGAATGCTGGTAAGCTGCATGAACACTTATGCTATTTACTTATTAGTACTTGTAATTTACAGATTAATCTGACCTTTTACCACTGCTTGTTTATTCATTTTATTGTGGAGACAACCTTGTGCAAGGGCAAAGAGCCTTCTAAAGTACAACTTTATGCACATATTCATTGTCGTAAAGTAAATGGCAAATCACCGGTTGTCGCCCAAATTGAAGCTGCCATGAAGGCTGTGTCTGGGCAGGAGGAAAACAATGCCAACAGTGATGGCAACGGGCTAATGGATGCAAGTACCGAGGAAGTTTCCACACACATTCCGGATTTGGATACCAACACCTTAAAATTTTCCAACACAGAATCAGAGGCGGTTTATGTAAGTTGCATTACGTACATTACATTGTATTCATTTTTTTTACTTATGCGAGACTTGATTTTTGTTAGGAGAACAGGAGTACAGTTTAGATGGGTAAATAACTACTTTTTTAAGTGAATAAAGGAAAAAATGGGGATATTAATAATAGGGAAAATTTCTAGTATACCCATGCAAATTTTTGATATAGCCAATCTCCATGCAATAAAAACAACATAATATCCAAAATCGCCATAAAAACTCAACATCCTTTCTTTTATCCCCATTCATTTAATTAATCTTTAATTTAATTATTTTAAAAACAAAATTGACAAACATACCCCACAATCTTTTCACATTCAGTAAGCAAAAAACTTTACATCCTACAATTTATCTAAGTGTTTCTAATTGATGAAGTTATGATGGGCATATATCTAAATTTCTCATATTTTAAATTTGGAACAAATCATAGCACAAGGTGAGAGACATGATGGCTGATCAGGCCAATGCTGACCTCGACGAGAGCGCCATGTTTCTCTCAGCTGTGGGCGGATCAAAACGCGGTAGGGTCCGAGGATTGGGAAGCATGCTTCAAAAAGAGGGGCAAACAACAACCACCCAAGCCAGGACCAGCCACACAGCATCTTCTATTTCTGGTGTGACAAACAATGGAGTGCAGACAATGTTCTCTCGCGCAGACGTAGCAGTGCTCTTAGCTGACCGTGACCGTCGTCATGAGGAGGAGAAGGCCGAGAGGGACAGAAAAATGGCAACTTTTGACTTGTACTTGAACCAATTATTCTCAATTTGTGGTGCTCAAAAACCTACTTTGCAGGTACGTAATTCCAATTTGTGTAGAAACCTTTTATTACATAACTCCCGCTGTGTCGATCTGAATATCGTATACCTGGCCATCACTAAGTTTCAGGTTGTTTATCTTTGGGTATAAAGGAGAAAAGGAGAAGTGGTGTAAGGACGTGATTTATATTATTCCAATTGAATTAGGTTTCTGTTTAGGAAATTCCAACATATACGATAATTGACAAAATATTGTTGTATCTGTTATTGTAACCAAACCCTCTTTATTTGTTGCTTGATTGAGTGATTGCTTGTGCTAGTGCTCTGTGTTGGCGGTGTGATCGATGGGTGCTAATGGTACTGGCTTCGAATCGGTTGTGTTCTTACCAGCCCTTGAACTGACAGGTGCCAAAATGTAAATTAAAGGATTAAGTGCAGAACAGGAGCATTTCTGCAATAAATTGTAGTTCTTTATTTGATCCTGTTGTGCTTGTCTCAGGAGTTTAGATAATAGAGGTACACTAACAATACACATTGTGCATTGTTAAACTTAGGCTCAAGCAAACGGTTCTGGAACTGAGCAAGGTGTGGGGAATTTGCCTACTTTTCAGGTACAACTATTGACTTGTGAACTGAATGATTTAAATTTCATAAATCTGACCAAATTTTGGGATATATGAATTATAACATTGTGATTTTTGTATTTTATTGTTAGGGCCAAGGGCCTCCCTTTCAGCACTCTAAAGATGGAGCTTCAGATATGAATATGCCCATCTCCCATGTAAGTGGTTATAGAATGTTTTTTCCCCTGCATTTAAATCATTACCAAAACAACCACCCAAATGAAGGGTTCATATTCCTACTGGTACAAGTATGTCAAGTTAATATTGGTACCTTTTAAGATTTAAATATAAAAGGTGAAGTATAATCACATTCAACTTTAAAATTAACTTCTAACAAAAACCCATTTAACAACCACCCAGTGCAATCACAAGAAATAATTGTATGGTGCAAAATTTGATGAAATCCTTTATTGTTAGAATAAATTAGATATTCCGATGCTTAAATTGCTAAATTTATTATTTTGAGGGTGTACATGCAAAAACCCTCATAAATATAACATGTTGTCTCTCTTTATGTCCCAAAACATAGGGTCTTCCTTTTCCTATGCAACCAAGTCAGGGAGGGGCTTTCCAAGCACTCTTGAATCAAGCTTCACCTGGAAATGAGGCAATTGCAGGGGAGGATGGATGGTGGGACAATCTACCTTCAACATGAACCTGACCTTTTAGTGTAGGAAAGTGCACATTTTTGTGAATTTACAAGCTCTAACATATCAGCAAACTAGGTCGTAACTTAATTATGTGAATTTTTGTTAACTCATAGTGGGTATATTTTGGGTGTATTAGCAATGTGCAATTACACAGGGATAGTGTATTGATGGGGTTTTCACATTTTGTTGGTACAATGTATGTAGATTATGCTATGTTAATGATTTATGCCTATTAAATGCTTGTATGTTGTATTTTCTATCTATTTGTAAGATGAATTTATGTTTATCAGTTTCAATGAGAAGTGGGGATTGTAATGGACTACTGGGTCGGTATCGGGACGGTACAGGGAGGATTGTTCATATGTGGGCATTCTGGTAGCAAAAAAGGGAGGTCAGTATTTCCGTGGGTATATACAAGGAAATAATAGCGCCCAGATCTGACCAGGTGGGCCCACTTTCACTGGCCATGGAAATGCTGGAGTGGGTCCCACGTAAACTGCCTTTGGAAATACTCAAGTGGGTCCCACGTAGATTGCCATGGAAATACTCGGGCGTCTTCCTTGGAAATACAGGTGGGACCCACGCTCCCTCCCCTTGGAAATACTCGGTGGGTCCCTCGGTTGATCCCCTTGGAAATACTCGGTGGGTCCCTCGTTTGATCCCCTTGGAAAAACTAAGGTGGGCCCCACCGATGCTCCCCTTGGAAATAATCCAGACGGTGGCCAAGTTCGAAAGTTTTTCCATGCGCCCTTTTTCCATGAGCCACCTCATGGAAAACGCCGGAATCAGGTATTTCCAAGGGCCCCGTTGGAAATACTGACTATTTCCAACGAGGGTATTTGCGACGGCCCTTTTTCCATGGGCAGCGCATGGAAAAAGCCATTTTTGGGCTTTTTCCATGCGGAAGCCCATGGAAAAAGCCATTTTCCTCCCCATGAAAAATGCGGATATTCTAGTAGTGTATTGACGTAGGTTTTTCTGATCAAGTAACGATCGAGCCCTCCTTATCGATTCCTTTACCTTTCTATATTTTTCTATAGTTTTTTCTTCGAGAAGGAATTGTCATGGTCCTTCTAGTATATTTAAATTTTAAGGTACACTATTTATTTTGAAAAAAAATTTGATTTGACCTCATTCGACAGAGCAGAAATGTCAAATTATTTTTTTCAAAAATAGATGGAGTATCTTACAGTTTGAATGTACTAGAAGGACCACGATAATTTCTTTATTTACTCAGAAGTGAAGTGACTTTTGAATCGGGATCAATAATAACTCAGATCCAAAACATTAATTTTTTTTCAGTAACACACAATAAAATATTTTAATTTTTCTTACAGCCCCAAAATATCCGGCCTGAAAAATATTGATCTGGATTATTTATCGCAGTCTTTATAATATAGTCTTCCCTTTATTTTCAAAGAAATATAAAAATATTTATAATATTTTAATAGAAAAATTGTCATATCTCAAATCAGGAAATCCAGATTAAGATGTGATCAGCCCTCGCCTCGTGTTCATTAATCATTGAACACGCAAGACTAAGTAAATACAAATAAAAAACAAGAGCGGAAGCGTGAATAATATCAATAAAGCAAAGTACTTCATTAATCAAAGTACTAAATTTTCGTGATTGTTTGTTCGCGCTAAATTATGAATACTCGTTAAAAGTTTTTATTAGTTGCGTTTTCAATTTAACTTAATTAGTTCTAATTATTTGTTTAAAAATTCGCGTCTATAACAAAAATAATCATAACATCTTCTATGTAATTAAAATGAAAAAAATCAGAAAATTCTATTTCCGATGAATAATTTACCAGATATAGGGCTTGTTTCCTGTAAATTATTTACTGGATTAGGCAGATTTAGAATTTTATCCAAAACGTGTGTACATTTGAAAATTTGGTATTTTTTTTAATATTAATAAAAATTTCGGGATCAATTTCCATTGTTTTGTTGTATTTACAGTTGTGACGTGTGTTTATTTATGTTTGTATTGAAAAAATAAATAAATGATTAAAATAAACAATAAGGCGAGCTTCTTCACTAATTTGCCGATCTTATCCATTCTTCTACTGAGTAAACATCTGAAATTATACAGTTGTACTGACATGTATCAGGAAATCGTGATTTTGAAATTTATCCTTAATATTTGGCATAGTGACCTGTAATTATCATTGAGTGAGGCTATGGTACGTACTATGCATAGTGCATATAAGTCTGTACTATGAATCAATATTTTCATTTTTAAAGTTCAAATAATAGATCTTAACCGTTCAACATGACTTCATATTAAAATGTACTTGTAGATCAAATTTAAATTTTTTTAGAATTCTTTTACTATTTGAATAGATAGGTAGAAATTTATTTGATTTAAATTCTAGACCATTCAAAAGTTGTGATGTTCCACCTATTTAAAAAAATTAATTTTTTTAAATATATAAAAGTTAGTTTGCAGGTACATTTTCATATAAAGATAATATTGAATTGTTCAAATCAATCATTAGGACTTTGAAAACGCAAATATCGATCCATAGTACGAACTAATCCGCATTATTCATAGTACTTCATTATGAGCACTCGCTCAAGGTTCTTATGTTTTTATCCCCAAAATTTAAATTAACAGTTCAGTTATTTGAAGGGCTTAAATTTATTTATTGTACTTCATTATATACCTGGAGGATAAGATACCTGTGGAGCATAAGGATAGATTCCCTCTCTCCATGGTAAACACCAAGGGTACCTAATTAATTAATTAAAGCAACATTTTGACTTCGGTCTTATTTATTGCTCCCCACCAGCGACTTACAATTTACGGGGGAGCACTTGGCACAGAAGAGCTTCAACCACATCTTTTCCAGCTGGTCTCTTCAAGGTTATTCCCAAGCTTCTTCAGTTTCAGTTGTTTTTTTAAATTTTTATCTTGTGTTAGGTTTAATTAGTATATATTAATTTTAGTACCATAGATGTGCTATATCTAATGTTGGTCGTTTGTACAACTATACTCTGGTATCCCTAAACATTTCGTTTATTAAGACCAAAAAATAAAAAGGAAAAAGGAAATAAAAAAGAGCAAATTCGGTATCAGTAAAAAGTGCTAGGGTTTGTGCGAAGAGGAAGAAGAGAAGAGAGACAATCTGCAGTAAACTGAGTTTATTAAATTTTCTCTCTTATCAAGAGTCTAAATTACATAATATATATAAACAAGATGCATGGCCCATTTGGCTCAAATAGCAATTCAGATCAAACCTAACAATCTCCACCTTGAACCACATTGTATCTAAAACAAGCTAAAACATAAAGCAAAAACAAAGATACACTAACAACATGTTAGAAACAAAACTAGCTCAAGCTAGCTAGAAATAAAACATAAAGATAATGGCGAGACAAGAGGCACACTCCACCTCAAACCGAAATCTCAATCAAAATATCTCAGTGGTTGCTCTCGAATGTCAAGTCATTATCGCACTAGTGGAAAAACACACATCAGGAACGGTTAAAAACACGCATCAGGAGCGGACCTAGAGGCGACACTGACCCAGCTGTTACAGATAGTAGAACTAATCAGGAACGGTTAAATAACCGACACTAAATCTCATAATCAGGGACGGTTAAATAACCGACACTAAATCTCATAATCAGGAACGGTTAAATAACCGACACTAAATCTCATAATCAGGAACGGTTGTTTGATATAGCCGATACTGATATGGACAATCAGGAACGGTTGTTTGTTATTAGCCGATACTGATGTTGATAATCAGGAACGGTCTTTAAGAACAACCGATACTGATTTTAACAATTAGGAACGGCCTTTTAATAAACAACCGTTACTGTTCATATATATATATATTTTTTTTTTTTTTTTTTTGCAAAATGTGGGTATTCGCATGAGCTAATTCAAATATCACATTTAAATCAATAATTAATATGCCACAATCACAAACAAAAAACATCAAACAAGTTAATTGCCATAAAAAAATATCCAAATTTAATTCCATATATCCACAAAACACACAAAAGACACAAAAACATCAAACAAGTTAATTGCACTTCCGAAATCACAGATCTTGACTTGATGAGTGAGAGGATCCACCTGTAAATACAAAATGCAATATTAGGTGCATTAGTACTTTCGAATTAAAAATGTATTCAAAATTTCCCAACCATTTATTTCCCATCTAAATTTTTTGATTTGAACAGTCCATTCCAACTAATAATACCAACTTGTGCTTAGACCCCTCTAACAAGAAGTATTTACTCAACTTGTGCTTAGACCCCTCTATCTAGAGAACTAGAAAGCTAAAAAGTGACAGTACCTTTGTTTCAGAATTTAAGTGCAGTGGTCCAAGTGCCTTGTACGCTTGGGTGCTTCGTGACATGACGTGTTCTGAGTTTGATCACCTTTCTGCCAAGTGCATTCCTTAGTCTAGTGGCCTGTAACAGTATTTCCTCTGGTGTCAGATTCTTCACACAAACTACCCTCTCATTTTTGTTCTCTGCATTGAAATTTGAAAGAAATATTACAATGCTTTCATTTCTAGAAAATGCATTATTATAGAGGTCTTCACCTAAATTGGAAAATCCAGTTCTTTCATAAATTCAATACTCGATTGTATACAAAAGAGTTCCAAGTGCTAAATTACAGCAAACTTTAGAAAATGTCAATTTCAAATGCTCAATTTATAGTAAGCTATAAGCAGTACAAGAATTGCAATAAATTAAAGAACTGGATATTCAAGAAAAAAAAATCAACTGTTCAAGCTTAATCTGCTTTATGGTTGCATCCAACTTTTCATAAGAATTAAACATCGACCCTGAAACTGTTCAAATTCCATATTACATGATTATTTCAGTTGAGATTGGGTTGATAATCTACATTATACTAGATTTAATAAAAATGATATAATAATTTTAGAAGAACCATAACATCACAAAGAGATTAATGAGGTCTTACTATACAGGCCCTTCAAGAAAGGATGCTGTCCTCTGGAAAGTTCAGTAACCACCTCTAGTTGCGGGTTTTTCTCTTTAAGTGTTGGTAAGTGATTTTCCATAAATGCCCTGTAATTCTTAAGCAGGTCATTTCAATTGTCAAAACTCAAAATAACGGAGTTAGACAATGATTCTAAGCCTATAAACAAAAAACTAGAAACCATACATCTCCAAAGGAGCTGTGTCTGAATCACATCAAATTTTAGATGAAAAATCTCCAAAGTAAATTACATGAACCGCCTATAAAGTTTCAGTGATCCATTTAAATCCCTACAATTATCTTACAGGGAAAGACGAATTCTAGTCCAACATTATCTTGCCAAGAAATGATAGTAGATATCAAAATTGTAAGCATTACGCCAAGCAATGCTTTGGAGCATCAAATTGTGATATCTGGGACTTCAAGGACAAAAGTGGGAAATAAAGAAGGGCTCTGCGTAAATTAATCTAAATCTCTAGTTGCCAGACACCTCTCAGTGCCATTCCTCCCCAAGTTCAAGAGACTGAACAACAGAAAGCAAAGATAATACACTTATTTTATATCAATCAGAAATTAAATTTCAAATTAGACTGAACCCAATTACCAACATGGAATTACAAACACAAATCACAAAAACATTCGCAAACATCTATTTATTATCCAGGATGCTGCTAGCGACCCCAACAAATCGAGTTGAGAAACGAGAAACACTATAACCTTGCTATTAACTACTAAATTCCAACTTGAAAGAACTCAAAGGTAGGATACCAGAGTTACCTGCGATTTGTAGAATTCTAGAGAGACGGGGCAAACCGAGTCTCGAGACAGTCGTGAGTGTTCCCACTGTGAGTGCGGCGACTAGAGTGGCATTTAGCATTTAGCATTGGTTGCTGCGCGGTTCAATTCGTCCGGCGAGATGGCCGCTGCGCGGATCAATTCGGAGCGAGGTGCGGCGGAGAGAAGCGGCGACTAGAGTAACCTCCAGGTGCGGCAGAGCAAGGTGCGGCGGAGCCGCCCGCGAGAGAGAGAGAGCCCGAGTGAAAAGCTTGGCGCAGAGAGAGAGAGAGAGACCCCGGGACGTGACTTGAGCGTGAGGGAGAGGGTCTGAGTCCGAGAGAGATTTCAAAATGAGATATCAACCTAGCTTGGCGCAGATGAACCTAGCTTGGCCCATTAGCATCGGCTATTAAAATAACAGTTCCTAATACCTATCAGGAACGCATCTAATACAACCGATACAAAATACTACTAATCAGGAACGCCTCTTTATAATACCGATCCTATTAAGACACAATCAGGAACGCCTCTTTATAAAAGATCGTTCCTAATAACTATCAGGAACGCACCTAATACAACCGATACAAAATACTACTAATCAGGAACGCCTCTTTATAATACCGATCCTATTAAGACACAATCAGGAACGCCTCTTTATAAAAGATCGTTCCTAATAACTATCAGGAACGCACCTAATACAACCGATACAAAATACTACTAATCAGGAACACCTCTTTATAAAACCGATCATATTAAGACACAATCAGGAACGCCTCTTTATAAAAGACCGTTCCTAATAACTATCAGGAACGCACCTAATACAACCGATACAAAATACTACTAATCAGGAACGCCTCTTTATAAAACCGATCCTATTAAGACACAATCGCCTCTTTATAAAAGACCGTTCCTGATTTGGCCAGCACTATCAAGAACGGATTTTTAAATACAACCGTTCCTGATAAGTGAAATCAAGGTCGACTTTGTAATGTGCCCGTTGCTGATCTGTATCCGTATCGGTTAGGGGTTAAATCCGACACTGATGGGGCGACACTAATTGTACTTTTTCCACTAGTGTCGATGTCGAACTTGACCATCAAATTACTCATCAGATCCTCAAGGGCGCATGATTACCTGCCAAGTAGCTTGGTATCCTGAAACATTTTATCCAACTTAGGCAACATTCCTATCAAAAACATGGCAATATCCTCAGTGTCCACCTTAATGTCAATCTTCTTCACGTCAATAAGAAGCACGGCATAATCAGAATTGTGGACCAGAACATATGTACCTGCCATCTCCAAAGTATGAGGATTTCATGAAGAGTCCAATTACTCAAATTCCAAGAGAGCTTCATGCATTCTCTCCAAAGCCCTTATCATCCAAAACAATAGCAGCAGAAACGGAGAGAAGAATCGTCAAAATCTACTGATCGCTTGTTGGCAGATGTGATCACAGATGAAATATGAAGAAGAACTCAATCGGAACAGCGGAAAATCTTTTTATTCTGCTTCTTCTTTTTCTTTTCGCCATGATTGAACCCTCTTCAATCTTACCAAACTCTGATACCAATTTGTTAGGGTTTGTGCGAAGACAAAGAAGATAGGAGAGACGGATCTAGAGTAAACTGATTTACTAATTTTCTCTCTTATCAAGAGTCTAAATTACATAATATATATAACCAAGATACATGGCCCGTTGGACCCAAATAGCAATTTGGATCAAACCTAACAAAAATAATACACCTTTTTAATTTGTATACCAGGCTGCCAAGCATTAGTAAATTTAATTAAATTTACATAATCAGTTGGATTCAGTTAGTTGAGGGTCCTATTTCATTTGAATTTTGCTACATTCCATAGAATTCTACATCCATTACTAATTCAAGTGAAAGGCAATTTTTTGAACAAAATTTTTCAAATTTACTATATAGATATGATGGACATGATAGAGTTAACATGCAGTGAATTTAATCTTCAAGTTCGCTAAAAGTTCAAGAGACGTCATGGCTGAAGCTGTGGTGGGTTCTTTGCTCCGAAATATTGGTTCTGCTTTAGTGATGGAACCAGTCAAATCTACTTGCTCATTCCTAAATACCGAAGCATTCGCTATGCATAACTTCTTCGATGAGATGAAATGTATCAAGGAAGAATTAGAGAGCATCCGAGGTTTTCTACATGAAGCAGAGAGCTTTAGTGAGACAGATGCTAACATAAAAAATTTCATCTGTGAAATAAGAACGGTTGCTTTTGATATTGAAGATATTGTAGATCAGTTCACTTACAAGCTTAATGAGCAGAACAGAGGGGTTGTAGCAAAAACTATCAAGAGAGTTGTGAATGTCAAAACTTGGTACAATCTCACTATAAAGCTCAGAAAGATCAAAACTGGACTTGAGAATATCCAGAATAGAAAGAACCGATATGACACCAGTGGTATTGTAAAAAGAGTAAAAACCCAAGAAGGTGGGAGATGGAGAACAGCAGAATATGAACATTTCAAAATGGAAAGTGATCTTACAGGAATCGATGAAAATAAGAAAAAGCTGATGGACATGTTGAGTGATGAAGAAAGTAAACATGATGTAATTTCAGTGTGGGGGATGGGTGGGGTGGGGAAGACCACTCTTGTTACTCATGTTTACAAAACAGTAAAAAATTCATTTGATGGATGTGCTTGGATCACAGTATCTCAAACCTGGGAAAGGGATCAATTATTGAGAAAGATATTGCAGGAATTGCATAGAGAGGACCCATATGGAATTACCATTGATGGAATTGAGAGCATGGATTTTCGGAGTTTGGTTCAAACAATTCAAAACTATTTGCACAATAAAAGGTACTTGCTCATCCTAGATGATGTGTGGACTACCGATGTATGGCATTGTATAAGCGACATACTCCGAGAAGGTAATGCTGCCAGTATCATTTTAACAACAAGGAACCGAGAAGTAGCATTATTGGCCCCAGAGCAACAAATCATGGAGATTATCCCACTTGAGTTACACCATTCATGGGATCTCTTTTGTAAAACCGCATTTAAGAAAAACAATACCAACACTTGCCCAGAAGAATTAACTATGTGGGCGAGAAAAATTGTAGAAAGGTGTGGGGGCCTTCCCCTTGCTATTTTAGCCATAGGAGGCGTTATGGCATGCAAGGAACAAACGGAGAGGGAATGGAAGAGAATGTGGGAAGACCTTGAGCATGAACTAGCACATAATCCAAATATCGAATATGTAAATAGGATTTTACAACTAAGCTTTGCTGATCTTTCTTGTAATCTCAAAAATTGCTTGCTTTACTTTGGCATTTATCCAGAAGATTCCGAGATCTTTGCAAGTACTCTAACCAACCTATGGATTGCAGAGGGATTTGTTGAGACAAGTGCAAGAAGAACACAAAAAGAAGTAGCAGAGGACTACCTGAATGAACTTGTTAGTCGGGGCTTGGTGCATGTAGTTAGGCGAGAAGAGGTTGGAAGAGTACGAATATGTAGAATGCATGATATTATTCATAGCTTGGTTGTTTCAAAATCAAAGGAGGAAGAATTTTGTGTGGTTCATGGCAGTTCAAAAGGCTCACCTAGAGGCAGAGTACGCCGAGTGTCTATTCAAAATTGTAATCTTGAATATGCAAGCAACAACGAATACTCTTTTCGTTCAATATTTGGCTTCAACAGTAAAATAAGTCTTGACTTACTGTGCATAATGCTAAGATCTTCCAAATTTTTACGTGTTTTGAATTTATACAGCATCTCTTTGGAAAGA
This sequence comes from Carex parvula, assembly GCA_025461045.1. Lineage (NCBI taxonomy): Eukaryota > Viridiplantae > Streptophyta > Magnoliopsida > Poales > Cyperaceae > Carex > Carex parvula. The sequence goes on from JAJGRW010000697.1 coordinate 57,625, forward strand.
GTACCAGAAGAGGCATTTAACTTATTCAACTTGCATTATTTGGGGTTGGATAAAACTGGAATAAAAGAGCTCCCAAAATCAATTAGAAGACTGCAAAACTTACAATTCTTGTATGCTAGGGAATCTAATATTATAGAACTTCCAAGTGAGTTAACAGAGTTGCAAAGGCTGAGAGTACTGATGGTACATAATTATAGTGCTAGTACTGATCGTGGGAATTATTTTAATAAAGGAGTAATGCCACCCAAGGAGATATGGAAGCTAAAGAATTTACAACAAGTGGGATTTATTAGAGCAACCAATGAAATGGTAAGAGATTTGAAAACTTTAACAAAGTTAACAATGTTATGTATAATGGATATAAGAAGCGAATACTGTGAGGAGTTATTTACTGCTATAAGTAAATTCAGTCATCTTGAATGGCTCTATATCATGGCAAAAAATGGGGAAGTACTGCAATTGCAATCTCTGAATACATCAGCATCAGCTATATATATCACCCAGAAGCTGGAAAGATGTTCAGTACCTCAGTTTTCTAGGTCACTACAACATCATAATAGCATTAGACATTTGGAGTTATGCAATAGTGGGTTGGACGAAAATTCTTTCTCCTGTCTTCAAGAGATACATAGCTTGAGAATCCTTCGTCTCACTGGCTACGAAGGGAATGAATTGTGCTTTCATGAGATGTCCTTTCTTATGCTTCGACAACTTCAGGTGCAGGTATCTCCCCACCTTCAGCGCATTGAAATCAATAAGGGGGCAATGCCACACCTGGAAGAACTATACATTTCTGACTGTCCTGGACCAAAGGAACTTCCTCGAGGAATTGAGTACCTATCTAAACTTAAACATTTTCACTGGGGTAATCCAGATGGAAATTTGGTGGAGAGGGTTGAAAGGGAAATGATAGAGGAACAAGTAAGTGAGGACCGCATGAGAATTCTCGGGTTAATCTGGTTTCACTATGCTGCACGTCGACAAGGTATTCTTTATGACATTCAAGCAATTTTCTTAAACCCATGCATCTGTTTATTCCTCTGTTTCTATATATGGTTCTTTCCCTTGGTTAAATATATACACTTGTTATTCTTATTACATATATGTTTAGAAACCTGAACATCTAGAAATTATTAATGTCACAAAACCAATATAACAGCAGTCTACAACAAATTTGCCACTGCAAACACAAAATAATTTTTTCTAACGAGGTAGAGCATGTTTTGCATTAATTTTAAAAACAAGGTTTTGTTTTGGTTTCATTGAATTATTCTTTAGAATGTTGTACTTTATTAATTACAGAACCTAACTTCCTTCACAATTAACAGGCTAGCTGCCCTTTGGTGACCGCAGAAATATATCAAGTGGTTTATGTAGTGCTTCTTAAATTTATAATTGCTTGCTTATTGTGTGTTGTGGTGTGTTTAATTAATGATTTCATCTTTTTGTGCTAAGAGCTATCCTTTTTCGGGAGAGATTATGTAGACATCTAACTTACTTTCACAATTGTGACAAGTGCCACTTATCATCATAACTTATCGAGATGGTGATATACTGATATTGCAGATGGGCATTCTATTTAGATAAGTCAGGTAATATATATTGAATGTTAATTGGTTAAATTTAGATTGTTAAAAATTGAGTCTAAATTAACTATAAACTCTATCTAATTTTGTACTTGGCTTATCTAAATGGTGCAAAGATCTGCAATTATGGTACGTGATTAAATTTGATCATTTTGCCATTGGCTGTCACAATTATCAAATAAATTAGATGTCATTATAATTTATTATTGTTTCTTTGATGCTTAATATATTTTTGTGTGCATGAACTTTTATTTGATACATTTATTATGCTATTCAACTTGTAAGGATATAAATTAATTGTTGGATTGTATGTTATTAATTTGTTGATTGTGAACTACCTAGTGAATGTTTGTACTGTATTGTTTGGAGTACACGATTCGACTATGCTCCATATTATGCATGTGAAACAAACATTTCCCAGGCAGGCTCCTCTCTTCTCTTCATATCATTTCCTTCTGTAGTTATGTTCAATGTTAAATTTTAGTAATCTATGTTTGAATTGAGTTCACTGAAAACAATTTCATTCTTTTATAAGTAGATGTGGCCATGTGGACAATCTAAAAGTAAAGTTATCTTTCAAACTTTTAAGTCATACATACATATAATAGTTAAATGAACTCTAACTTGGCGCCACCAAACGTTTTTCAACATGTGACGGGTATTACACTGGTTCCTTTTGTTCATTAATTAACAGACTTCTTCCTTTGTTCTTCCAATATCTGGAGTTCTTCATTAGATCTCTCATTTATGTGTTCTCTGACATTGATTGCTATGAGGCCTGAATTTTTCATCCTGTTGGATGCCTTTGTTTTCTTGTACTCTGCTTGATCAATATTTGAATTACAACTCACATTTTTGTATTAACTGATACATTCTCCAGGGACATCACCAAACCACTAGAAAAATTATCTGATTGAATATGTTTGACAGTCGGTTATAGGACAGAAGTGTTGTACATATACATAGGTAACATTATATAGTTAGTTCTTATACTTGAACTCCATTGAAATTTGCATGACATTCTAAAATTGAAGTCCTCCATTCTCCTACAATCGCATTATTATGCACCTTGTGAAAGAAAAAGGAGGGAGATCAGTTAATTAATGGCAACAGCAAGTCCTTAGATAGCCGTCTCAAATGCGCGAAGACCCAAACAATTGCACCGCACCATCGAATTGGCTTGTGAAAGAAAAATTAATTATTCTTCACGGGCCGTTTCAAGAGCGTGCTATCATAACCTGCCTTCTACCCAAAAAAAAGTTCCCTCTGCTTATATCTAATTAACATTCTATTTTTTTTTTGTTTTAAGGTACGTAAACATAGATTATAAACATGTCACACCCCGACAACAGGATAGACAACCCGCCGCGCTCAGTAGCACAAGGTGATTCCATAATCATACAACAATATATAGACATATTTTACCAATGACAAAGACAAGAGCCACAATACATGAATAAACTTTTCTTTTAAGTTTCACAATTTACATGTAACAAACAAACTGAAAATAAACCTGTTATGGTACAATAAAATACAATCGAAATACCATAACAGATTTATTTAAAGTAAACAAAATATTCATCTTTGTGGCAAGTCCCGCAGTCCTCTAGTTCTACATCTCATTTTCGTGTCTTCGCTTTGTATCTAGAACCCACCGAAGTGGAAATGTGAGAGATTGAAAATCTCCCAGTGCGGTATTCAGTTCCAGTCGAGTTATTCTAAGATCCAGCCAACTAAACCAAACCAGCACCAAGCATAATTATAATAAAATAACAACAATAATAGAAATCCAAGAAATAACTAACGAAACTGAAATCAATCAAGTAGCATGTAAATTGCTCATAAAAAATGCAATTATCTCATGATCTAAACATAAACTTAAGTTCCCAAAGTTCAACACTCTCATATTAAGAACTATGAACAAAATTCACAACATGTATTTTCTTAACATAACCATTATTTTCCCCAAAATGCAATGCTAATGTATCATATATCAAATATGCAAATATTCATGTGCACTATATAATGAGTTCATTCAATTTTACTTATAAAGCTTCATTAATTAAATCAAGCTGCATTCATAATTACTCATGTCATATGCAAAAAAAATTCCTAATCGCAACCCGAAACCAACTAACTAGCATTCAACATGTTTACTTGATGCAATGTTCATGCTACAAGACAAGTGCAACAATATAAATAGTTCATTTTAATTAATCATGTTAAATGTTCTAATGAAAAATTATGCATTAGTCTCGATGCTTTAACATAACATTAATTCCTAAATTGAAATACTCATGTATCATGTCAATTGTACAAATATTCAAGCTATATTTTAATCAACAAACCATATAGTATAATCACATGTCCACAATATGAAATACTCATATGTCAAGATATATGCACAATTAAATAGTATTCATTTTCGCTTTACTTGCAAAACTTTATTTACTAAATCATGCTTCTTTGTTTGTTATTCAAGACTAAGTTAAATCACAATATTTTGGGTCACCATTCTGGTATATATGAGTTTCAGTCATGTGCTACAAGTTCAGCGCCTACATGACCTCAATGGTAACCATTCTGGTACCGGAAACATTTTGGTCATGCGCTACAAGTACATCACCTACATGACCCTGGTCATAACCCTTCTGGTATATGCAACCCCGGTCATGCAGTATCCGAATAATGGTGCCTACATAACTGAAATTATGTACCACCACGAAAAATCAGCGCCTACATAATTTCAGTTACATGCATAACCCGAATATATGGTGCCTACATAATTTCAACCCACACGATTGAAATCCTGCACTTACCCTGAATATATGGCGCCTACAGAACTTCATCCCACACGATCGAAGTTCTGCGCTTACAAAGAATATATGGTGCCTACAGAACTTTAGTGCACACCACTAAAGTTTTGCGCTTACCCGAATATGATGCCTACATGACCATCAAGTTTCAGGCATAAGGCTTAACCAAGTACTTACAGGACTTCAATCCTGCGCTACCACAAATATGGCACCTACACAATTTCTGTTATGGTCATAACTTGAAATTATGTGCTTAGCCCGAATACGACACCTACATGACTAAAGTTATGCGCTACAAGTTCAGCGCCTACATAATCGAGTCATGCTCTACCATGAAAATGGTGCCTACACAATTTCTATACTTATGCGCTACAAGTTTAGCGCCTACATAACTGAAATTACACGCTTACCCCGAATACAGTGCCTACATGATCGTCAGGTTTCAGACATTTGGTTCTTTAACACAGTTCATTTATAAAAATATCATATTACAAATAATTTTTCGCTTTAGAAAATACAATTAATAATATCAAAACATTTGTGTTCCAGGGGAAAGATTTGAATTAATACAGTGCATGGAGACAGATGAATCATCCAAACTGGCACTGTTAGTTCTTTATTAAAATTTTTGCATATTTATACAGATATTTTGTGTGATCAGGAGTCAAGATCAAGTACCTTTGCCTCTACTTAGTGTCAATGTTTTAGTACTTTTAATTCTTCTTTTTTAACAAATCAAGAAGGGTCGAAAGCAGTCTTGGCAAACAGTCCTTTCAAGATGGAAATAATTTCTATTCAAATTCTTAGATAGAATTTTCAAAAATAGTAGTCTATATATGTTTTCTTTAGATGAAGCCTCGCATTAATTATGATGTGATAAAGACATCTCTTGGTAAAACATTCTTCATAGTCCTTGCAGGTTAAGCTTTTTGCAATTATCTGTTTGGATTTTCTTATATAGGGTCTGGTTTTGCCACTTATATATAGCCAACTTTATATATATGCATTATGTTACAAAAAAATAGTTTCTAAAACATCACCCATGAACTAGTGTTGTGTGTGTGTGAGAGAGAGAGAAAGGATATATGAAGTTGGCTATAAGTGTAAAAACCAGACCCTATATATAAGAAAACCAAATAGACAATTGAAACAAGCTTAAAATGTAAGGACTATGGAGAAATTTCTTACCAAGAGATGTCGTTATCACTTCACAATTAATGCATGGCTTCTTCTAAAGAAAACATAGATTGCTGATTTTGAAAATTCTTTCTGACAATGAGAACAGTAAGTTTGATAGAGAAAGGATTACTAAGGAGTGATGCATGGTGCAGGGAGCTATATAAAGACCGAGTAAGTCTTCGCATATTTCTCTATCAGAGAAGAGTCCAGTCATTAAGACTGAGTGAGTGTTGGAGATTTGTTGTGAGTAGAGGCTGAGATGTTATCAGTTATCACATCACAATTAATGCATGGCTTCTTCTAAAGAAAACATAGATTGCTGATTTTGAAAATTCTTTCTGAAAATGAGAACAGTAAGTTTGATAGAGAAAGGATTAAGAAGGAGTGATGCATGGTGCAGGGAGCTATATAAAGACCGAGTAAATCTTCGCATATTTCTCTATCAGAGAAGAGTCCAGTCGTTAAGACTGAGTGAGTGTTGGGGATTTGTTGTGAGTAGAGGCTGAGAAGTTATCAGTTATCACATCACAATTAATGCATGGCGTCTTCTAAAGAAAACATAGATTGCTGATTTTGAAAATTCTTTCTGAAAATGAGAACAGTAAGTTTGATAGAGAAAGGATTACTAAGGAGTGACGCATGGTGCAGGGAACTATATAAAGACTGACTAAGTCTTCGCATATTTCTCTATCAGAGAAGAGTCCAGTTGTTAAGACTGAGTGAGTGTTGGAGATTTGTTGTGAGTAGAGGCTGAGATGTTATCAGTTATCACATCACAATTAATGCATGGTTTCTTCTAAAGAAAATATAGGTTGCTGATTTTGAAAATTCTTTCTGAAAATGAGAACTGTAAGTTTGATAGAGAAAGGATTACTAAGGAGTAATTTATGGTTCAGGGAGCTATATAAAGACCGAGTAAGTCTTCGCATTTCTCCATCAGAGAAGAGTCCAGTCGTTAAGACTGAGTGAGTGTTGGAGATTTGTTGTGAGTAGAGGCTGAGATTTTATCTTTTGTCGATTACACCTCGTCCTTAACCTTTTTTGCTCATAGGAGATATATGTAAATGGTGGATCCACTTCAGATTGACAATTCAATTTGCAGCATCTTAATTCAGCATAAAAAATCCAAGCAAAGCTGCAATTCTTTCACTTTAAATTATTGCTAAACATGATGTTAGACTTTTAGCACACCTATCTAATTAAGTTTGTAATAACGAAAGCCACCTGCACCATTAAATTATTGCACTGAACATTAAGTTTGATAAAGACCTCTGTTAGCTAGGCTCCCAATTTATGACTGAATACACCCATTCAATTTTCAGTTCAAATATATATTTTGTTGGAAAAAAAGGTTACAAAAATGCCACTAATTTTGATTCTTTTTTTAATGCGGAGCTTTAATTTTGTGTATTTTATCCTGCAATTTTAATTGATATTTCAATAATATCTTTTTGTGCAGATCGATCCATATTTTCATGTCAAGAACAATGTCCTGAACATAAAAACATATGGCAAACTTTCAAGAAAATTTCTTTGAATCATTTCCTTCAAAATAATGATGTCATATATATATATATGAAGGGAAAAGTTTTGGAAAAATTTACTCAACTCTTTTATTTTCAGTTAACTTTTTTTTGGCCTTGTCTTTTTTTAATATTTTTGAAATTGAGGCAATGCAAATGATACAACGTCAAGAGCATTTTCATACAAGAAACCACAACAATTATAGTAAGTTTAAATGCATGGCACATGTAATGCCAAATCAACATCACACTATATTGTTGCCCAAGTGAAATTATTCACCCTAGCTAATTATCTCTCTTTCCGACACCTCTCTCATACAATTAATACTTGTTCAACGGAGAAGATTTAGAAAACTATTTTTTTTGTAACATAATGCATATATGAAGTTGGCTATAAGTGTAAAACCAGACCCTATGTAAAAAAAGACCAAACAAACAACTGAAACAAGCTTAAAATGTAAGGACTAGGGAGAAACTTCATACCAAGAGATCTCGTTATCACATGACAATTAATTCGAGGCTACTTCAAATTAATGAAAACCAAGACTGCTGAATTTGAAAATTCTTTCTGAAAATTTAAATAGAAATTGGATAGAGAAAGGATTAATGTGAAGTCAGTGTGATAGAAAAATTTGATATATGTGGGATCCACTAAGGGCAGATTCAATCGATCCTTATTTTCGTGTTAAGGGCAATGTCCAGAGCATAAAAATATATGGCAAACTTATAAGGAAAATGGTACAGAAAATTATAAGAATATGACATACAAGAAATCCACACTCTTTTTATAAAAAATAATTATTTGAGTACCCTCAAAATCCCCGCACTCCATTTAGAGAAATTATGTACTATGGTCCCCACTAATTATTATTCTAAAAAGATATTATATGATTCTCACTAATTATTATTCTAAAATCCCTGCAACACTCTTCATCTATGATCTCCACTAATTATATGGTCCCCCCCTTTCTCAGTCCTTGCACTCTTCCCATGTAAACTTTCATATATAGAAATACTTGGAAGATAAGATATTAACACTTGAAAAATAAGATATTAATATTTTGATGCTTAACTTGTTATGCTCATCCCTTTTCCAGTCCCCTAATTGTTCTCGTGTCAACCTTCCTCTAATAAAGTAGTGGAGATCCCCTATCACCGCATCAACCTTATCCAATCGGCCCCTCATCAACCTTTATCTAACAAAAATAGTTGATCACATAGGTATAAATACTTCAGTGCAGAGGTATAAATACTTACATTACTTGATATTAATACTATCAAACATCATCTAGTGTCATATGTAAAAAAACTTGCAAGTATAGGAATAAATACTTGCACGCAATATAAATACTTGTGTGGCGATGAGTCCGAAAGTACATCATCATGGATCTCATTTGAAAGAGAAAAATGTGTAAAAGACGTTCGTGGTTTTAGATTCGTAAAATTCCTCACAGATTGTCAGAAATATGAACGAGATTGAACGGAGAAAAAAAATCCACCTCTAAAAATGTGTATGGCCCCTCATGTAGTTTGAGTGGTCCCCCACAGATATTTATGGTGCGTGTACGTTTGAGAGATTTGATTAGAGAGATAATTATTTACGTAAAAATTATTCACCTCATAGTTATAAATAGTTCTGTGCATAAGTATAAATACTTCATTGCATATGTATTAATATTTTGGAAAAAAAAATTATGTGCTGGAGTTTTTGCGGTCTCCCCAGATAGTTATGGTAGTTATGGTGCAGGTACTGTAGCGCGGGTACTGTTATTAGCTTCCTTTTATAAAATATAACATCATTCAATGAAATATTTTTTGGAAAAATTAAGTTTTATCGTTAATTACGTACTGGATTGTTAGTGTTGATTGTCCTAAAGCATATTCTTTGGGTCGAAAGTAAAAAATTTGGATTTGGTAATATTAATAGGTAATGATAAGATATATTGAGAAAGAAAATTCTTAACAAGTTAATTAAGGTAGTACCTAAATAATACAATTATTGAACGAACACAGAGAAAAATACCTTATCTGATCCGTATTGTATCCAGCTCAATTCTCTTTTCCCTCCAATCTCTATTTCTTGTCTCTCATTTGGTTCTCTTGGTTTTTTTAACCTCTCCCATGGCTCCACTCACACATATACTTGCAATCGCACTCTTAATCTCCTATTACACTCCAATTCTGGTGCTTGGAAAACAAACATTTTTGAAAGATTGTCCCGCAGTAAGATGCAGCAAGCACGGGCCCATAGTCAGGTACCCATTCCGGCTCGACACCCATGCACCACACTGTGGCTATGACACCCTCGTCCTCTCTTGCTCAGGAGACAACACGGTCTTAAAACTACCCTTTTCTGGCGATTACAATGTGACCTTAATAGACTACAAAATGTCGATGCTTGGGATAACAACGTACTCTTGGACACCTAATTGTGTATGGTCTCAAATTGTCAAACCCAATGTAACCAGCTCTCTCTTCACTTATTATTCAGCAGAAATCAGTTGGCTTGATTGCCCAGACGTGCTCACCACCTACAATGTAGCCGGTCCTATCTCCTGCCTTGGGTCTAAAGGCCACTTCATCTATTTGCCTGGCCTTATACTGACGATCCTGCGCTTCCTCCCACCTGCACCAAGATTGGAAACAGCATCTTGTTAATCGGACCCAATCAGGGGTTCGGTGAAATTCCGTCTTCTGAATTCCAACACGTGATTAACGACTTTGCAGCAAGACCAGTGCTTGCACTGTATTGGCCAGATGAGTTTATCAACTGCAGCATGTGTGAGAAGAAATGGTGGCATCGCTGTGAATTCGACCTTGAAACAAAAAGATCAGTCTGCCGAGGTGTCCTTTTAAGTTTACCTTTCTTCTATAATTTGGATGAAATTTTTCACTATGATTCATACTGAAGATGACTTTGAGAGTTGTTTACAAAATATCATCTAAGTCGAATTTAACAATATCAACCATTTTGACTATGACCTTTGGCATGTCCTATTTACTATACATATGGAGTCTCTGAACCATATATTGTATATATTTTAGAGTGGAAATTAAATGACACAAAATATTACTGAATTTGTGACCCTATCTCCTGGCCTCTTGTTTTAAATAATTATATTGTTATTAATTTGGTCCCTAATTCTATTTAACTTTAAGCAAAGAGTTCCAAGAAAATCCCAAATTTTACTCTCTTTTTTTAGTTTTATAATCATAATATGCCTGCTAGCTACAAGTCTAACTAATTGCTTCACTTTACTTTAAAATTAGTTTACAAAAAGAACGAAAATTAACTTAGTGTATGAATATTAACATATAAAAGTTTTTTCTTTTTCTTTTGCAGAATCACATATGGTGCTGAAAGCTGGTAAGATTCCTCAACAACCCGTGCTGTTATGCTCAAGGCTAGGATCAGATTTATCTACATTCTATTAACTTTAGATTCTAATCTTTTTTTATTTTTATTTTTCATTAGGTGTATCTGTATGTGCAGCATCCCTTCTTCTATTGGGTTGCTGTGCTTTCTTCTACATGCGTCGCCAGTCTAAGAAAAAGAAAACCATTCGTCAGAAGATCGAACACTTCCTGCGAAACTACAGGGAGATGAATTCAACACGGTATGCATACGACGATCTAAAAAAGATAACGAATAATTTCAAGAAAAGAATAGGAGCTGGGGCATTTGGGACAGTCTATAAAGGTGAGTTGCCTAATGGAATTCCAGTTGCCGTTAAGATGCTACATAGCTCTGCTGGGAGCGGAGAACAATTCGTAAATGAAGTAGCCACCATTGGAAGAATTCACCATGTACATGTTGTTCGCCTATTGGGGTTTTGCTCTGAAGGAGTGAAGCAAGCACTTGTTTATGAATTCATGGAGAATGGGTCACTAGATAAGTATATAATTTCCACAAGATGGAGAAATCACCAATTTAGCATGGAAAAGATGCTTGTAGTTGCTACGGGCATTGCAGAAGGTATCGAATATTTACACCAGGGCTGTGACCAACGCATTCTTCACTTTGATATCAAACCTCACAATATATTGCTTGACCATAATTTGGTTCCTAAGATCTCCGATTTTGGTCTCTCCAAGCTCTGTCCAAGGGATCAGAGCTACCTGACCATAAGTGCTGCTAGGGGTACAATGGGTTATCTTGCTCCGGAAATGTATTCCAGAAACTTTGGAGCAGTCTCTTACAAATCCGATGTTTATAGTTTTGGTATGTTGATTTTGGAGATGATAAGCGGAAGAAAGAACATCGACCCTTTAAGAGGGGGAGGGGTTCGGAGTGAAGAGGTATATTTTGCAGAGTGGATTTATGAACAACTATCTCAAGGAAAAGACTTATGTCAAGTTCTTGATGTGGAAGGCAAAGAAGAAATTGCAAAAAAGCTGGCTATTGTCGCATTATGGTGCATCCAATGGAGTCCAAAAGATCGACCTTCCATGACGAGAATTGTTCAAATGTTGGTGGAGAACTTACAAAATTTGCAAATGCCCCCACACCCTGTAATTTCATCTTCATAGTTCATACTGAGTTGGCAAAGGTAGCTTGGTATCAGTCAGACGTAGATGCTTTGTATTTTCTGCAAATAAATAACATTGTACTAAGTTCTTTTGATGAAACATGCATGAAAATGAAATTTTGATTGATTAATTTCTTTATATTTTTGTCTATCATTAAGCATTATTTCCGTGTTCCAAAAAATTGCTGTCGTTAAACATTTAATTCCCTAAACTAATTAAAATCATCTTAAACTGAAAATAGAAAATTAGACAAATTGATATCTAGTTGTTTGTAGAACGATCTTTGCTAAAACTTTAAGGTGTTCAACTGTTTGAAGATTTAACTAGGGAGGTTGCCAAGATTTAACTTTAGGTCGCCTGATTAATAATGTGGCGAGTGCTCCTTCACCGGAGTGGGATCTACTGTCAGAGGATGACTGAAAGTCTACTGTCTCCTAAATAGTTAAATATGCATGTGCTTTTCGTTTGTTAATTTACATATCCAGTTATTACTCAATATTTGTTTGTTGGATGCTTCTTTGCTTCTTATTTTGGTGGGTTTTTTTTTCTGAGATTTTATATATACATACCCATCAAAACTTTATCATTTAGATATTTGCCCATCAAAATTTTCAATTTAGATCTTTCACCATCTAAAGTCACTTTTTTTTTTTTTTTTTGTCATTCAAAGCCCGTAGGCAACTTACAACTTTCTTCTAAATCCACATAAAACTGCCATATTACATCTGATTTTAGATTTCTGTAACAACTAGTTACTGCTTAAAACATGGAAGGGTATACCCTGAGCATTCCCAACCATTCAATCTCCCGTTCATTGCCAAATTGTCAGCCAACTCATTGTGGCTTCTTAGCACATGTAAACATATTAAACATGGATATTAATATTAATAAAAAATGGACAGTTTTACCCTTCCCTTCAAAATAGACTTTTTTATAGTTATGTACCATAACTGTTCTGTGGCAATTTTGATGGGGAAACCAAAATTTTATTCCACGAAAGATTATTTATAACCAAAATTATAACAGTTGAGCCAATGCAAAATAGGAATAACTTGGCCAACAAAGTTCCATTCATTTCAAGTGGTTGTGTTTTGTGTAGAGTTTAAGAAGTATTAGAAAGATTTTCCCACAGTGGCTCTGCCACTCGTTTGGAAAAGAAACTTAAAAGGCTCCATGACCATTTAATAAAAAGGCTATAGTTATTCGCTAGAGGTCACATCAAGCATTTGTTGTCTAAAATAATATGCACATCACCTTCAAAGAAAATTCTTAGATTGATAATTATTTGATCTCATTTTCACTTATACTTCCTCATCCTATAAATATCGATCATCTATAAAAAGTTAAACACCGGTTTTACAATAATAAAAATAAGAAGCATGAAATTGTTAATTTTACTCTTTGTTCTCTTCCTCTTTTACAATTTTGGAGGTTCCAGCTCTTCTTCATGTGGAGAGCTTCCTAACATCACTTATCCTCATCTTCCTGGAGAATGTCCGAGGAAGGCCTTTGAGTTGCAGTGTAATGGCAACGACACCGTCTTATACTTTGGGGACACCAAGTATCTTGTAAAAGATATATCGGTGGAAAACGATACACTTAGGCTTGTTGATCCTTACATGGCAGTAGGGGACTGCCGCTTACCAAACCAGACTTTTCCTTGGTATCCTTACTATGCATTATTAGGTTGGTCCCCCACTGGTTTTGATAGTTTTATCTTATTCTTCAATTGTACCGAGGAGGTAGAAAACTCAATGTACAAGCAAATACATTGTATGGATGGGCCTCATTCAAGAGTCTATGCAGTGCTATCTTATGATAGCAATGCTGACGTGCAAGGCACCCTCAAGTCATGCAAGTATGTAGGAAGGACTGTTGCTGATTCTGAGATGAACGATCGTTGGAACGACATTGATGCTGTTGATATGATGCAGATGCTGAGACGGGGATTTGAGGTAAGCTGGATGTGGAACTTCACCGGTGTGTCCAATTCTTCAGTTTCTTGGGACAACAATGAAAGGTGTTCTCTTTTGCAATATTGCTGGAGTTACACCAAAAGGTAAACAAAAGTATCTATCTCTTCTCCAAAATGGTCTTGTAGCTTTGATGGTAAGATATTAATTAAGATGAGCAATTTTAAATGGTCATGGTTTGGAACATGGTTTGAAAATCGGCCGAGTCCAAATCAGACCGGAGTCTGTCAGGGTCGATCTAATTTCTTACCCGATTTACACGGCTAGGCGATTTTAATTTGCGCTGAAACTCTAGCTTTATATTTCCTATAATAGCCTGAATGAAAAATGTTATGTGTAATATTTTATTGTCTATGGAATTTGGAGCAAAGCTAGGGTGTGATGCGCTCACCAAGAGGGGTTGGTGAGCACAACTCTAAAAGTCTATTGAATTGGCTTCAAACGACGAATTCAAACCGTTGAAATTCATCTACATCATGAGGGATGCATGTACATGCAAAATTTTAAAAGTTTCGAATTCATTTAGTACAAGGTCAAGCGGTCAAAAAATGTTAAAAACTGACTTATAAATAACTTATAAAAGGTTCATTGTTTTGACTGCTTGACTTTGTACTAAATGAATTCAAAACTTCCAAAAAATTTCATGTACATGCATCACTCATTAAGTATACGGATTTCAACGGTTTAGATTTGTCGTTTGAAGGCAATCCGATAGACTTTTGGAGTTGTGGTCACCAACCCCTCTTTGTGAGCACATCACATCCTAGCTTTGCTCTGGAATTTGTAATTAATTCAGTCAGGCTTTTGATTATATATTTTTATACGCTTGTAACTTTTTTTTTTTTGGACTAAAATACGCTTGTAACTTATTACACTAGTTGATAAAACAAATTATTTTGTACATCTTTTTCTTTATATTTGTAGCACAAAAACAAATCATTTTGGAAATATCGGAGTTTCCGGTTTGAGTAAGCCGATTCTTTCGGAATCAATGGATTCTTACCGAGTCAGCGGATTCCGATTCTGATTTCGAGTTTGTCAAAATATAGGAATGCCAAATATGATACGGGATTATATATAGAGCCTTCTCCATTTAAATTGAGATTTATTTTAACAATATTAATTTCTAAAGAATTTTCTACCTACTGAGAAATAAATCAGCATATAATTTTCTCTCTTCTAATTTTTTGTTGTTGTCAATGCAGTGAGTTCAAGATTATAATGGGACACGATTATTTTACTACTGGCCAAAAGCTCCAAGAGTTTCTTTCCATTCAGTCATCATTTTTGCAATGCATTTATCAACCGTCAGAATTTGGAATGTATGAATGGCCAGGATTTAAAGCGGATACTAATTCACATCTGGTTTTTGGTTTCATGCTCATATTGTTTGCTCTTTTGGACATTCTTCTCCTTTTATTAGGTAAGCAACCTTTCTAATTAAATGAAACCCCTCTTCCGACATAGCTAGCCACACATATAAATCTCTCCTTTATGTGCTAGTTTTTATGTCATAAAAAGATAGAAGAATATCCATAATTTTATTGGATTAGCAATTTCAAAATTAACAAGGATTTATTGGAGTAATAT
Source organism: Carex parvula (assembly GCA_025461045.1). Lineage (NCBI taxonomy): Eukaryota > Viridiplantae > Streptophyta > Magnoliopsida > Poales > Cyperaceae > Carex > Carex parvula. The sequence continues at coordinate 72,822 of JAJGRW010000697.1, forward strand.
TTTCATTGGCTTCTCTATTTGAAACTGTGTTGTTATTTTAGTCATAGAAGGCAAAATTGGCCGTTCCGGATCGGTATCGGCCGTTCCGGAGCGGGATCGACGGTACCGATCTGATATCAGGCCGAGTTACGCGGTTAGTATAGATTTCGTCAAATTTCGGCCGTTTCAGCTTGATTCCAGTCAAATTTCTGTTATTCCGTCCTGATTCCAGTCAAATTTCGGCCTTTCTGGCCTGATTCCAGTCAAGTTTCAACCATAGAAGGAAAAATCGGCCAAAATTTGACTGGAATCAGGCTGAAACGGCCGAAATTTGATGAAATCTATACTAACTGCGTAACTCGGCCTGTTATCGATCGGTACAGTCCGATCCCGCTCTGGAACGGCCGATACCGATCCGGAACGGCCGATTTTGCCTTCTATGATTTTAGTCCAGTGTTTGGCAGCTGGTATTATATAAAAAAAAAATTTGCCCAAAATTACAGTCGATTAATTTTCTCGCTCTCCTCTGTGAAATGCAATTAAGCTGGGAAAATAAAAAGTGGATCATAACACATTAGTAGTCTGAGGAAGGAACAAATGGCAGGTCAGATCAATTATAAGTACAATATTCAAAACAGCCAATTAAACAATTAAACGTGGCGCCAAAAGGGAAACCGGGATGAGATATGGTGGGATAAAAGTTTAGAATGAAATATAATTTCATAATTATTTTGAAGTACAATCATACTTCTACAGTTTTTTGTGTTTAAAAGAATAATTTTAGAGGCACACTTTACAAAATATTAGAGTCAAGGAGTTCCTTCTACCTATACATGGCTTTGCTACTGCATATTCCTTGGTAAGAAAAAAAGATAACAATCAAATAGCAGCAGAGGCGAGGCTACATGGAGACTGGGGTAGGCACTTGCCTACCCCTGGAATTTTCTTTTTTTTTATGGACCGGGTCTTTTCAGGGCTTTGCCTACCCCTAATTGTTGGGCTTGCCTACCCCAGAACCCAGAACGAAGACCAGATCAATTAAAAAAAAAATACTCTTAACCCTCCGCGGCGCTAGCAGAACCCCGGGCAGGCAGAGGCAGCGCGAATCTGCGCGAGAATCTTAACTGAGACTTCTCATCCGCATCAAGTCTGGGAACCCACGTGCACAGTTAGCTGCTATGGCTTCCAAATATTAAGGTCTTCGGTTTCCATTTTTTATTGATTAGCTATGTGGGTGTGGCTATAGGTCAGGAGCAATGTTATTATGTTACGTTAACATCTGATAATAAAATATATATAATTAGCATTATTCAACAAGTTAGAGAATATAAATTTATTCGGTCATATGAACAAGTATAGCAATCGTATTTGATATTCTCTATCAGATTTGCAAGGTTATCTATCCATATTTAATAAATGAATTATCTTTTATTTTTATTTACTTAGAACGAATGGAACTACAAGTTTATCTTACGTGAATATCAAGTGACATATATGTACACTTTGGTACATCTAAACAACAATTCGCAATTCAAATTAAAATGCACTAATAAAATCTAAGCGCATAATCCTATGATATTCCTGAAAAAGTTTGGTTGGTTGGTACATTTGTGTCTTGAATCCAAATCCGAATCCGAATCCGAATCCGAACCCGAACCCGAACCCGTTAATTTATTCGAACCCGAATCCGATTTTTGCCTACCCCTGACTCAAATCCTAGCATCGCCACTGAATAGCAGTTTGATTTCAATATCACTCTTTGAGTCCATTGCATTTGCATTATTATTCATGATCTTATTTTTTTATTTTTTTGCAGGAGTACGGCTTACATTACTTCCACTATCAATTTTTGTGTTCCTTCTTCACATGTACAAGCGAGTTTCTCTATCAATCAACTCTGTTGAAAAGTTTCTGCGAAAACATGAGATGCTGTCTGTTAGACGCTATGATTTCGTAGAGATTGCTATAATGACAAACCACTTCAGAGAAAAGCTTGGACAGGGTGGCTTTGGATCAGTTTATAAAGGTAAACTCTTTAGTGGTTGTGAGGTTGCTGTCAAAATATTGACCAATTCATTGGGTGATGGAAATGATTTCATCAGCGAAGTGGCAACACTCGGTAGGATTCACCACGTGAACATAGTGCGTCTTATTGGGTTTTGTTCGGAGGACTCAAAGCGGGCACTTGTGTATCCTTACATGCCAAAGGGCTCACTTGACAAGTATATTTTCTCTTCAAGTAACAATTCTTTTGCAATAGAGCAAAGAAGAGAGATAGCCCTAGGCATTGGGCGAGGCATCGACTACCTTCATCGCGGGTGTCAGATGCAGATATTACACTTCGACATAAAGCCTCACAATATCTTATTGGATCATGACCTGACCCCAAAAATTGCAGACTTTGGGCTTGCCAAATTATACTCGAAAGAATACAACTTAGTGACACTCAGCACGGCACGGGGTACAATAGGGTATATAGCTCCTGAGCTAATATCAAGAGCCTTTGGTGTGATATCATACAAGGCAGATGTTTATAGTTTTGGGATGCTACTGATGGAGATGGCGAGTGGAAGAAGAAACGTCAATAATCATGCAGAGAGTTCGAGCCAAGTCTATTATCCGTCATGGATCTACGACCAACTCAAACTTGCAAATGAGACAGATAATAATAACTTGAACAATAATGTTGCACAATTTGGAGAAATAGAAGGAATCCTATATAAGGTTGCCTTGTGGTGCATTCAAATGAGGCCGTCTAATCGCCCCTCCATGACCAGAGTCATAGAGATGTTGCAGAGTGATGCCGATAGCTTGGAGATGCCCCCGAGACCTTTCACGACAGGCTCGCCAGACGAGGTCTCCGTGAGATGCTCTCAAACCGATTCATGTAGCATGGAGCTGTCAGAAATTTCAGAGGAAATTAGTTTGCTATAATCGCACAAAAAACTTAAATGAACGTGTGTTTCTTTGATGTCAGAGGAATGTAGTATATATATGTATCTAATGTAAGTTGCTTTGCAGCTTTTTAATTAAGATAAGGCAGAGTATAAAAATTTAGAGTATTGTGTTACATTATTGTTTATAAAGCTAAAATATTCAAATTTTAGTAGGAATTATTGTAGATATATAGCTAAATTTAAATTTGGGTCATACGCTCATTTATGGACTTATTGTGAAAATTATGAGACATCGTTCATTCATTTCAAAAAGAACTTTTGATCCAATGAAAAATAATAAAGCAACAAAAAAGAAATAAAGCAGTGAAAAAAAAAATTAATAATGTGCAAAAAAAATTCTTCTCCCAAGTATTAAAAGCGGAGAGCGCAATACACGAGTGAGGCTACAAGTGAAAAAATTGGACTTAATGTTAAATCCTTTATATATATAATCTTCACTTGAAATTATACAAATGAACCAAATACACCTTTTTTTTTTTTTTGGAGCAATGGTTGGAATTCAAGCCAACTAACTATTTAATATCCACAAGAAATTTCTTCATTCGGGTTTCGAACCTGCTTACCCCCATAAGCTCTATCATTGCGGCACCGCCAGATTGCGGAATTCAGATCACCCCCTGGTACCGTAATAGGGAATCTTTTACAATTACTTGATCTAGACCGTTCTTTTTAACTTGGCACGAATCTCAAATTCCAATAATACTGCCCCTCCGTCAGCCCGAATTCCAAACCGGCTAGGAGTTAATCTCAAACCATAAAGTGAAGGGAATCTTTTACTGTACCGGGGAGGATATTTGTCCCAGATTGCGACCACTGGTCATGTCCCAGATTGCGACCCATTAGCTGATAGATGATTTTCCGTGGACAATTTTGTGCAGTCTTTCGTCTTTCTGCAATGTATTTTTTTAAACAATTATTGTTTGAGCATGATCAAACAGTTGTCACACATTATTTTTTTAAAATCTTATTAGAGTTTCTACATCCTGATATTATTAGAGTTTCTAATATGATGTGGTATTTTCTAATTTAGTTTCAGAAATATGGAAGAGTTTCTTATTTAGAACTATGTAGTAAAGTTTTTTTATTAAGAAACTGTTTATAAACTCTATGTTGGCCAAATAATTGGTTCAAATTATTTCTCTTATTTAATTTGTTGCTGACGTGGCTTAATAGAAACTCTAAAATTAATTTTAGGAATGTAAGAGTTAGAAACATTAGAGACCTTAATTTCTAAAAAGTGGTTAACAGTTATTTAAAAACTCATTTGAGTTGCTGGAATGTAAATGCTCTTAATTTTAAAATGCTGAAATTTTAAATTCCTGGCCCAATAAATTTTAAAATTATCTTTAGGCCCATCATAATATTTTTGTTTATATTTTATTTTTTTGGAATTTTCATGATGTGAACCAACAGGCACGATGTCAGCCTAGTTATCAAAGGTTAATATTTTCACTTGAGAATAGGTCCGATGCCCATCGGACCTACTCTGGTTCGACGGGTTTAATCACCGTCGATTGGCTTTAAGATTCGTGCAAAACGCTTTAAATTTCATGCGTGTCTGTTTCAATTGTCGTGTGCACAAATCTTAAATTAGATCGGATGGTCATCATGCTCGTTGAACCTAAAAGTAGGTCCGATGGGCATCGGAGCTACTCCGTTCTCTAATATTTTTGCTTTAAACGGCATATATATACATCCAGCCCAGATTACAAGCGTGATAATATTTGTGTATTATGAATTCTTCAATGTCCATAAACACATTATTTGTCAAAATCAAGTTGATGTGTTCAATCCATTATTTGTCAAATAAACTGCTTTTAATGAACCTCTAACACATCTTTCTTTTATGTAATCATATGCATATTATTTATTAATGAGTTTAAATCCAAATTAAATTATGAAAATAAATAAAAAATTTATAAAAGTTTATGATAGACTGTAAAACTAAGTTTGAATAACTTAATATAAATTATACAGGGATAAGTTCTGATATTTGCAGCCCCATGTCTCCTCTTAAATTTCATTTATGATTTCATTTCATCTCCGTGCAAGAGAGGATAAGAAATGATTGCTCATTTATTTTCTCATCTTACAAATTAAAAGCAAAAGCTGCTTCGGATGCTAACAACTTGAGTACAAAATTTGGACTCTTATTTTATCTTAAAAAAAAAAATTGTCACATAGTATATCACAGTGGAGATTCAACAACCAAATTTCATTTAAAACTGCATTTGAACCATCATCCTTCATTTTTCTGCCTCTACCATGCCTCTAATTTAGAAATAAAATAACTTAAAATTTAAAACTTACATGTCAAAATAAAACCGTTAAATGTGATATGTACTATTTTCTTTATACACACGCAAAAAATCATGACATTTCGATTTTATTGTGATTAGTATCAAAAGCTTGCGAAAATATACCGTTGTGGGTAAATTATGGACGTTGATTTTTCACCTTATCGATTCATATAAAATCAAAATCGAAAAATAATGATTTTTTATGTGCATGTAGAGATAACGTATAGATCACATCTAACCGTTTTATTTTAATATTTAATTTTTAAAAATTTTGTTACTAAAAAGTTAAAAGTAGAAGCATGATGGATGCAAAAAAATGAGGCATTTGAAGAAATTTTACAAAAAAACGTTGGGAGTCTAATATATTCTAAAAATATATATATTGGTGAAGTGATGGAGTGAATCATTTTTTTAAATATAACATTGACCTTGTCTTTACACTATCTTTTTTAATCTAATGGATATTTTCATTAAGAGAGAAATTGAGTATAAATCCAGAAAACTAGAAATACAAATATTACAATAGAATCTTCCTTTAAAAGTGACATACTTCAATCTGTATTTATTAAAGTTGTACCTTAAAAAATAGCATATAACCCAGAAATATTTTTTATATTTATATTTATATATATATATATAGAGAGAGAGAGAGAGAGAGAGAGAGGGGGCTAATATACAAACGTTTGTTCCTGAGTCCAGGAACAAACGGTTCGGTTTTCCAATTTTCAAAGTCCAAACAGTCGATCCAAACCGTTAGATATTCAATCTATATTAAAATGTGCTTGGAGACCAAATTTTACATTTTTTGGAATTTTTTTACTATTTATTAAGCTGGTTTGAAAACCGTTGTTTTTCAATGCTGCAGAAATTTAATAAAAACAGCAGTTTTCAAACCATCTTAATAAATAGTAAAAAAATTTCAAAAAATGTAAAATTTGGTCTGCAAGTACATTTTAATATAGATTGAATATCTAACGGTTTGGATCGGCTGTTTGGACTTTGAAAATTAAAGAACCGAACCGTTTGTTCTTGAGTCGAGGAACAAACGTTTGTATATTAGCCCCCCCTCTCTCTCTCTCTCTATATATATATATATATAATTTATAAAGTTACTTAAATCACAGAAATTATTCGACCGGGTGGGACCCACATGAGGAAGTAGGAACCAGATCTTATTCCCAAATTAAATGATTAATAAATAAGAGCACTATTACACCAGCCAGCTGGTGCACCACCCCTTATTTGTTCATGCCCCTATGATCAATTATTAATTAGGAATACTATTTGTATCATTCTTTTAATAGCCCCTCAAGTTAGATATGATGATAAAACCATAACTATACATGGTAGTGATTTAATATTAAATTTTTGCAGGATTTGGTTGAAATTTATTTAGAAAAAAATGGTAAGGATGGGTTTTAATTTGTGTGCTTAATTAAGGCCCTTTTATTACAAAAAAAAAATCCATATATTAATCAATAAAGTACTTCATTTAATTTGTTGAACTTTATATGTTTTAGATTTGGGTTATTTTGAAAGATTTCCGACCAAATTTGTACTTTCGTACTTGAATTAAAACTAATTAATTGAAAATAGAATGCAACATAAAAAATTCAATGAATAATTGCATAATATAGTAATTAATTCCTTATATTAAATTAGGCATAACAAGTTAAATATATTTCAGCCGTATTTTTAAATTTAACAATAATTAATAGTTAATTGATGATTTGATATACTTTAGAAGTTTTGAAACTCAGTCACATTTATGAAGTATTATTATTTCATATAATATTTGATGAGAAAAATGACATTTTTTTATTTTAACCTTCAAAATTAAAGCCATCACCTCATATAAAAGCTATGTTCCATTCCCATGCAACTATAGTCTACACATCTCTTTATTCTCATTCACTACTATAAATACCACATAACCTCTAAATAACACCATTCAATCTAAACCATTGCAACACCTCCCTCCCCTCTCTCTCTCTCTCTCTCTCTCTCTCTCTCTCTCACACACACACACACTTTCTCTCTCTAAATCAAACAAAAAAAGAAGAAGGCATGGCAGGTGTGTGGGTGTTCAAAAATGGCATTGTGAGACTAGTCGAGAGCTCGAAGCGCAAAGGTTTGCTCTACATGCCGACAAATGAGGTGATCAACTCGTACTCTTCTCTAGAAAACAAGCTTCTAATGCTCGGTTGGGAGAGATACGATTGCGAACATTCCGGATTCTTACAATTTCACAAGAGCACCTCGGTTGATCTCATCTCACTTCCGAGGAATTTCAACCAATTCCGATCGGTTCATATGTACGACATCGTGGTGAAAAATCGAGAGAGCTTTCGTGTCATCGATTTATGAAGATCAACGATTTAGCTTGATGTGTATTCTCTTTAATTTTCAAGTTCTGTTAATTAATGAAGAGAAGGAACAATAAAACTTGTTTAAATTGATCTTTTTTTTTTTGTTGTATGTTATTAATTTCCATGAGTAATTTTATTTCTCTGTGCATGTGAATCTTACAAGTATGAAAAGATGAGCTAGAAATAAAATGCAGGGTAGTTAATACGAACATGAATATACGTATACATGTCATGACAATTGTAATACGGACATTATTAAATTTCTAGATTAAGTGGGACAATATCCGCGTGTGATCTGTCCCGCGAGAGATACTGTCGGTATATTCTCGCAGATACTCTCATTGATAATAAAAAAAAAAAAATTTTATCGGTATACCTTCACGGATAGTCACTTTTTACTGTCCGAATACTGTCCCATTTTTGTGATGCATTTGAAGTTATAAAACTATTAGTATAATTTTCAATTTGAGCATATGTTGATTTTTCCTTTGAAAAATTTATTATCTAATAATTTTATTTTCATTAGATAAAAACAGTAACATGCATGTTATGGCTTTAGATTAAGGGCTCTATTTTCCTTTTCATAAACTCTGGTTGGTGCCGGATTTTATCATTTGAATGTTTTCAAATACTTGTGTAAAGATATTCATCATATAAATAATACAAATCACATCTAAAATTTTTATATTCTATAACCGTTTGATCAGCATTAGAAGGTTCTGATCTCTAATTTTATAGAAAAAGTGAGACTACATTACTATGCAGAATGTTGATCGGTCTGTACTATGACTTTATATCTACGTTTTCAAGTTTAAATGGTCAATCAAAACCGCTCAATATGATCTTTATATGATATTTAGTAAATGAAGACTAAATTTTACATTTTTCAGAAACTTTTTTACTTTTTTTAGATAGGTAGAAAATCACTTGATTTAAAAATTATAAACCATATATTCGTAAATAGTGATTTTCTATATATCGAAAAATAGTAAGTAATTCTTAAACATGTAAATTTTAGTCACCAAATATATTTTCATATAAATATAATATTGAGATTTTCCTATTGACCATTTGAACTTTTTTTAGTTAAGATTAATTGGAGGTCAAAAATATTTTTCTAGCGCCATGCAGAATCGAATCCAAATTATGTGACACTAGTAACATAAATATGAAATCATAGTCCAGACTAATCCGCACTATACATAGTATCATAGCGTCGAAATATAAAATGTCCCTAATCATACAATTATCTAAAAAAATTGCACTATGTTAGTAATCTGATTAAATCAAGAGCGTTGGATAAGATTAATGTTGTAAAATGCAGTTTTGTTCATGCATGCGGAAGACCACTGCATACTGCATATGCGGCATGTAATTGCATATGTGGATTTGTCCATTTCTCCAATGCAAAATAATCTTTTGGGATTTTTTCAAATTTGCATGACCGCATATGCGGTCTGCATATTCAAAACTGTATGAACATGATTACATATCAGAATTTGTATGCAAAAAGCCACATATGCAGTCCATGCGGCTGCATTTGAAAACATTGATTATAACTTCACTTTTACGAAGCATAAAACCGATATGAAATCGCCCAAATCATACAATTAACTCTGTTAGTAAGAGATGGGCGGTAGCACAGTTAGCTAGAAGAAATAATCATAAAATATGGTTATTCAAAGGTTGAGAGTTTGAGCTCCACTCATGACTTCAATCTATGCGAAAATTTAAAAAAAAAAATATGTTAGTAATCAGATTAAATCTGGACCGCTGGATAAGATCAAACGGACAGGAACATTTCTCCACGCGTCAGCCTAGGCTGCTATTCTTTCTAGCGGTCTACAAGTTAATGGTGGACCATGCCTTACATCATTCATATCAACCATCAAAAGTTCAAAACCACGTGGTGCTCCTCGTGATCTACGGGACCCCCCTTAGTCGATGTGTTTCCTCGACAGCGGTCGTGGCACTGCTTTGTGGGACCCACTAAGTCGATGTGTTTGCTCACCAGCGATCCTGGCACTGCTTTGTTGGGACCCACTTAGTCGATTTGTTTCCTCGCCAGCGGTCGTGGCACTTAGTTGACGTCCACGTGTTCTTCTCCAGCGGCTCAGGCACTGGGTGGGTCCCATTAGTTGGGAAAGCTAGTTGTACTATTTATTTTGTTATTATTGCATCACACCGGTTTTAAAACAATTAATTGAAATAAATTATAATTTTTTTATTTTAAACCGAATAATTTATATTTTAAATTAAATGTTAACTATGTATATTGTTTTATTCGAACTTTTCTAGAAAACATAATAAATAAAAAGAATTTACCAAACCAACTTGATTGGTTTAACGAAACCATAAGAACCGAAATAGCATTTCAGTCCGAATGGATTTTTTACGTACCGAATTGTCATTTCTGTCCAAGATAGTTTCACATATTTTGAAGAAAAATCGTGTGGTTGTGGGCTGAAAACTTGTGAAACTATCACGGGCCGAAATGGCAATTCGGTACAGAACAAAAAAAAAAGTTCTGACCGAAATGTCATTTTGGTTCTTATGGTTTTTGTAAAAAAAGAAACCAATCAAGTTGGTTTGATAATTTTTTATTTATTTATGGTTTCTAAAAAAAAATCGTTTTATTTAGCACAAATCGGTTACTATATATTAATTCAGACCGGTTCCAGAAAATAAATATTCAAATAAATTACAATTTTTAATATTTAAACGAATAATTATGACTATCAAGTTATATACTTAAATATGTATATTGTTTGAGTCACAATGCACAAACTGTTTGAAGACACTTTAATATTGATTTTCGAATTTCTAACCCTTTTACTATTATTTTTTTTCAGTTTTTAACCTTTTATATTAATTTATCAGTTTCAGTATTTTTTTTTTGAGATAGAAAGATGGAGGTCTAGCTTACTGACTTATATTAATTGTTCATAAAAGACCTCCTCATCTCTATCTGGGTTTCGAACCCACGACTTCCTGTACAAAGGGTGTTACTTTTGTCATTAGATCAAATGATGATTCTTATCTTCAGTACTAGATCAAGACCTGTTTGAAATAAGGATGAATTATTTTGTTATTAAACTTAATGATAATTATGCTATTATTATTGCATTAAGAATAAATCTACATATGTATGAGATGGGTAGGTCTTGATATAGCCTGAAATTTTTAAAGTTATCATTCTCTAAAAAAAAATAAACCAAAAAACCACGGAATATAGGTATTTTTAGATCTACCATGGCTGCAGAACACCGGTGCGGCCCCAAATACGCGGGACCGCACAGGCATTCTGCGACCCCTTCTTTTTTTTTTAACAGAAAAATTATTAATAAAAGAAGAGAAGAGGCACAGAAACGAAAGGGTCAAACGGTCAAAGACATTTCTCAACCGTCAAATACGTTCAAAGGTCAAAGGAATTAGAATTTTTCTGCAAAAAAAATAAAAAATGGGGCTGAAATACTCAGATTTAGAATTTTTCTACGTTCATGGTAAATTCTGAAATACTCAGATTTCGAGGTTTTTTGGTTTATTTTTTTTTTGAGAGAATGGTAACTTTAAAAATTTCGGTGTTATAGCTAAGCATAAATCTATTTAACAATTGACTTGGAATTGGAATTGGAATTTCATCTAACAAAATTATTCGATTTATTGAATAATTTTACAATTTATGAGATAAATTAAAGTATGTGACTTGATATAACTTAAACATTTTTCCTACTAAAAATGATATTCCGAATTTTATTTTAAATATATGCATTAGTTCAAAATACACACGTGAAGAAAATATATAATTGATTGGTGGGCCCCATTGACAGGCACGGCTGTCATACTTTCCCTGATTTTATTCTCCTACTGGAAAGATATGGAAAGCATCATTTTATGCTGTAAAGTGGGACCTACTGGAAAGATATGGAAAAGGAGACATGGTGGAGAGTAGACATGTGAAGTGTGAATAATTTTGGCATTAATTTGTCAAAATGTTCATTTTTACCCTTTTTAAATGCCACATTAGATTCCAAAGCACCATTTTTTCACCAAAATGATGCTTTGCAATTTACATTTGGTGTGAAAATAGTGTGAAAATGATGTTATTCAGATTAGTAAAAATATTGTTTGGATCTTACATTTGAAATAATGAATAGCTGTAACCGAGAAAAAAAAGTGTTAACAATGTACTCATTAAGAGGAAAGATAAACAAGTGGGGTCTCAGACGAATTGTCACGACATGGAGATAACATAAGTAGTGTCAACTTTGTCATTTCGAAATTGTGTTGGTGAAAATCTGAAAAGGAAACATTTATTCTCTCTTCACATTTATGAATAATAGTTATTCTAACATTTACAATGAATAAAGAATAACAATTGTTCTAGTTATTCCGAATAATAAAAATATTGTTTGTATACACACTGCTATTCTGAATAGCCCTATTTTAACCAGTTACATGACGAATAATCTGAATTTCATAATTATTACCACTATATTATTGTAGGAATGGAGAAAAACAACTTGATGTGCAACTTGGAGCATGTTGCAAAATTGGATCATATCTTCAATTTGCTAAGGATTCAATGTTGTTTTTAATGCTAAATATTTGTCAAATACGCAAAGATAAGGGCATTTCATTATTTTAATTCAAAATTGATCTAAAATATCATAGATCATAATATGGGTTAAAATAGGAGAGGAGGTGCCTCGTCTAATTCTCTGTTTTTAGGAAGAAAAAAAATTAAACTAACAGTTTTATAAAATACTTAATAAATAGGAAAAAAATTCAAAAAAAATGTAAAATTTTATCTCCAAGCACAATATAGATACCATGTTGAATGGTTTGGATCGACTGTTTGGACTTTTAAAATTGCAAAACTGAATTGTTGTAAGATGTTATAACTTACAAATGTTATAAGTGTATCCCTCCTCATATAATATTGATGTATATTTATCTGGTTTTGGAATTTTTTTTTTTTTTTTGCCATAGCCGGATTTTACTTAAATCGCAATATATCACTATTTCAAAATATTAGCAAAATTATCTCTAAAATATAATCATGCATTTTTAGATGTATTAATCTATAAAGTGTTAATTGCTCACTTGCTCATCAAAACTTCTAAATGTTCCAATTTTTCCATTAAAACACCAAAATATTCTATTAAAACTACATATATATTGTAGTATTTTTTAAACTAAATTTCTCATACATCCACTTTTATCAATTAATATATTGTAAGTCATTTTTTATCTAAATTGACCAACTTACCCTTTCTCTTATATGGAGGATTCGGTATGTATAAGTTTTCCATTCCGATTTATTTTCAAACTACTTCAAAATTAATAGTTGCATTTAAAATGGGTAAATGGGTCAGTTCAAGTTTTAAAAATAGATTAAATGTACACAAGGATATATTATAAAAAAAAAATAAGTTTTGTTGGTATAAGATATTTTCCGACATTTTTATTAATATCCAAAGTTATTTACAAAATAATAAATATATCCAGAATCAGTGGGTATTTCGAAAAATGTCCAAAAAAAAGGGAAGAAGCCGACTAGATTCTGACCGGTTTCTAGGAGAGGAGAAAACCGGCCAGAATCTGGCCAGTTTGGACATTTTTTGAAATACCCACTGATTCTGAGTATATTTATTAATTTGTAATTAACTTTGGATATTAATAAAAATGTCGGAGATATTTTGATGAAAACATTGGAACTTTTAAAATAACAGTTGCCTTCTAACAACAGTTTTGGATGCATATATGCATCTAGATTTGATGCACATTTTTGCAATTCTTCTTGTTAAAACGAAAATTAAAATTTCTGCTTGTCACGGATACATAATACTATTTAAGATTTTTGGGTCACTGCATTTATTTGTACTTGTCATTACTAATTACTATTCCGATAGATGGAGGTGTCACACTCAACTTCGTGTCATTGTACTTGTAATAACAACTCAATGTGTTTTTGAAAGAAAATTATGTCGTATGTTCAGGGGCGGACCCAGCAATTTTTTCGGCGTTCTATAGGTCCGGACTAACTCCTCCCCGACAAGTATTCTCTCAGGTATTAGACAGTGGAGCTTCAGATTAACTCAAAAACAGTGCCTATTCGGGATGGCATAGGAGTAGTATTATTTGTGCTTTGAGATCCGTGCAACGTAGGAGGATACAGACTCCCTAATTGTAAAAGATTCTCTTTGATGGTAACTAGGAGGATACGGTCTGGATCCACTAATTGTAAAAGATTCTCTTTGATGGTACCTATGAGGATACGGACCCCCCCTCTCGGAATTTTATTTACACTCTTTGAAATTCTAATTTGTAATTGGGGTTAAATTTAGGATTGCAATTTGGATAAATTCCTTAAATTCTAATTGTTAATTAGAATTAGAATTAGAGCATTGTAAATTCAAAATCAAAGCATTATTTTTTATATAGTATCTAATTAGTTAATGAGTTTAAATCAAATTAACTATTTAAACCCAATATGCTATTTTCTTGCCCCCTAACAAAAAATCCTGAATCGTCTCTTGTCAATTGTGAAAGGTTTGATATTAGAATAATATGTCAGGTTACATCCGACAATCACACATGCATCTATAGTGAACTTATTTATATTCTCTCTTATCATTAGAACTATCATCCAATTCTTGTAAATTTATGAGACCAGACGCCCCTAAATACTATCATAAATTCATAGTATAAAAATGATATCGTTCCTGCATAAATATATCATCTAATTGAAGAAATAGTAATTAGCAATTGTTAAAAACATTTCTATAATTTGCACATCTAATTAAACCCAATTTCAAATGAAATCCGTAATGTTTTTTTTTATTATATAGTATATCAATTCACCACTGAGTGCAAACTGAAAGGAATTTTTTGTAACAGTTACTTGATCCACAAAACCTAACTTTCCATTTCCTTGTACAGTTTGGTCCAATTTATGCTCACATTATGGGTCTCATTCCTTGGTCTAGCCCATTATACTTTTCAAAAGTTCCATTTTGGAAATTTCATTCCACACTAGAGAAAAGGAATTTTGTTATCAAGCTGCTTGATTTTGAACTTGTTGAGAGTTGAATCCATCTCCACACAAACAGAACTAAAACTGAAAGTTTAAGCTAATCAAACCTCTTTAACTGTTCAATCAAGATAGTCATAACTCATAACACCCCACAAAATACTACTTCCAAATGCAACGATTTTTTAGTACCAACTAAAAGCTGATTAATTAGATCTACTGGTACCGTTTTTGCTGGTATGAAGATGTTACTCTTCCAGAAACAATCATTAATAATAGGGGAATATTAATTTATATAAGTATCCAAAAACTCACTGCAAAAGAACAAAATGCTTGTCACATTAGTTTTACTAAAATAATCCACCAACAACAAAAAACAAACTCTGAAAATAAAACAGAAATACCAAGTCCGTTCTACCACAGAGAACCAACTACAAAATTAAACATTTTAAAAAAACCCACTACAAAAATTACGCAGCAGCAGTTGGATCAGCCTTAGATGCAGCGAGCCTCTTCCTGGCCTCCTCAATAATACTCAACTTAATACCCTTACCTTTAGGAAGAGAAATCCACGGCTTGGTACCCTTACCAATAGTGAACACATTCCCCAAACGGGTTGCAAATTCATGCCCGGTAGCGTCCTGCACGTGGATAGTCTCGAAAGATCCCTTCTGCTTCTCACGGTTCTTGATGACTCCGACCCGACCCGTGTTACGCCCACCCGTTACCATCACAACATTACCCACATCGAATTTGATGAAATCAACGATCTTGAGGGTTTCTAGGTCAAGCTTGATGGTGTCGTTTGCTTTGATAAGCGGATCTGGGTAGCGGATTGTGCGCCCGTCATAGGTGTTCAGGTATGGGATGCCCTTCTTACCAAACTGAACAGACCTCACCTTGCAAAGCTTGAACTGTAAAAAGGGGAGGAGAAATATTAGACCAAGTTCTATTTCTAACAATAAATTTACTTCATTTCACAAACATTTCACAAAATCATTCCTAGTAGCAGTATACACCTGAGTCTGTATCCTCTGAGATATCTCAAATTTTCAGTTTATCTAAAGGGTGGCCAAATTTTTTCAGGTACAATTATTCAGAATGCAGGGGGTCAATATTATTGTGCTTTGAGATTCGTGCAGAAAGGTTTAAAACTGTTTGGATTTTCCACAGGTCAACTCAAGAGTTTGAGAATTCATATACACCTCTGTTATGACCTAAAATGTTCAGGCAACACATCCAATAAGGTAATAAGGTAATATAGAAAAAAAAACCACATGTTATTGCTGCTACAAAGTTTAAAAAAAAAAATTACCTTTGCTTCTTCATCCTTGATAGAGTGGAGACGGAAGCGGCCCTTGGTGTCGTAGAGAAGCCTGAAATTCTCGGTCGTCTTAGGGATTGACACAACATCTGTTTCACAACACAATTCACAGTTCAGATATCAATAAATCAAAAGATAATTATTGTAATTAAACTGAAATAAGGGTAATATCGGGATGTGCATACGTACCCATGAAACCGGCAGGGTAAGTCTTGTCGGTTCTGACCTTGTTGTCAACCATAACATGGCGTTGCATGAGAATGGCGATCACCTCACGATAAGTCAAAGCATACTTCAACCTGTTCCTTAAGATAAGGATCAGAGGAAGGCACTCTCTCGCCTTGTGGGGCCCAGATGACGGTTTTGGGGCCTACAAAAAATACCAGCATCAGTTAACTCTAATACAAATGGATATTTTGAAGTGGTTATAGAATTTAAGAAATGAACTTACGAATGCACCACCGAGTTTGTCAAGCATCCAATGCTTGGGAGCATTGAGACGCTTCAAGTGCTTCTTCAATCCTCTAGCCTGTATAGCAATTGATGACAAAAATTAGTTATTGTTTGAATCAAGCAAATGCTAAGTCTTGATTTGTAGAGATTCCAGATACTATAATAGTTGAACAGGTAATTAAGGAAAGAATTAACAAGAAATGCTAATTAGTCCTGATTTTCTGGTAACAGATTAGCACAAATTCCTTAATCCTCTGATTATTTTTGAATTTTTTTTACCAAGACAATGATTAGAAATAATGTCAACAGCAATAATCCCACATACACCTTAATTTATACATTGATACAAATCTACCAAAATGTAACATCTATGAAACCTAGCCAGAATACGTTAACCTGCTAGAGAAATTCTCCGCTTTAAAATATCTCGAACAAATCTCTCTCTTATTCAAGGTAAACTAAAAATTTAACCAGCAGGACAGATCAATCCTAGATAATACAGATTTTCTCGTTAAGCACAAGAAATAACTATAATTATCCTAGAACCATACGAGATCTACCTAATCTAAGACGATGCTCTAACGAAAACAGGCACATGTAATCAATATAACAAACGATGCAGCTAAATCGAACGAAAAGCACAAATCTACCGAGAAAACAGTGGAAAAAACAAAGAATGAAACAAGGAGAAAGATCGAACCATGTTTCACGTCCTGGTTTTCTTTTCTTCTCCCCTCCTCTCTCTCTCTCTCTCGCTCTCTATCTCTCACGCGCGCGGCTGTGCAGGAAGGAAGACAAACCCTAGCTGCCCCTTAGGGTTTATAAAGGCAGCGGTAGCTCAAATCCGGCCCAGAAGAGATAAAAGCCCTAAAACAATTAGAGAAAAAAGCCCACAAATCTAAATTCTGTCTGCTTTTGAAGAAAAAGCCCAACTCGGCTCTGACTTTTGGAGCATCTAAATTCGGCCCGGTTCGAAAAAAAATCATCGTAGCCCATTACCTGCTCAAACTCAAACTAATTTTATTATTTTTCAGCCATACTGTCCAATTGGACTTAAAAAAATATTAAGTGAAAATACACTGAGAACAAGGGATCCAATGAAAAAAATTAATAGTTCAACAAGTTTGAATTAAAAAAATAGTGCGCTCAGTACAGAATCTTAAGAATAAAAAAGAAAATAATAAAAAGATGGTTCATAAGTTGATTTAATGCGTTTATTTTTTATTATTTTTTAATCGCTTGACTTTATATTAAATTAATTCGTAAATTTATATATTTAACATGTAAACGCATCACGTGTGAAGTATATCAGTTTCAACGGTTTGGATGCGTTGTTTGAAGCCAATCAGCCAATTAAGTTAGTTTTATACTCTCAACTTTTCTTTTATCTTTTCTCTCCAGTTTTCAGGTGAAATTTTCAGTTTTTACAGCTTTTGTTATTTTTTTTTACTCGTATGTATGTATGGATTTGTTGATAATTTTATGTATGCACTTACTGATGCTTTTAGTGTTATTGTTACATTGTTGAATGAGACTTGTTATTACAGATAATTGTAACATTTACTCTGTATAAAATTAACTTGTCCAATTAATCATAGAGCTAATTTGTAACATTCTTTGTTATTGTCAGCAAAAAGACTCACTCATTATTTATTGTATTAAGTTGCTTCTTATTCATACTTTTTTTCCACTCATTTGGATGCCTTTAGCATGATTAATCTAACATGCACAACTTATATATGAAAAAAAATAAAAATTGTGTGACCAAACTTTCTCTCTACTTCAAATAGATAAATAATTTGATATAGCAAACTCTTATGTTGATATCACAAAAATAAAATAAGTCAAATTTATCTTTTTTCTGCCAACAAAATATTAGAGAAAATCAAATGTAATGCCAATGCTATTTACAAAAAAAAGTTAATTTCTATAAAATTTATTTATATATTCAAAACAACAATGATTAAAAAAAGAATAATTATATTACTCCTCACGCGTCTATCCATGCATCCGCCCCACGTAATCGTGTTAAGATATTAACTTCCTTAACTAACTTTCAGTCCCCAAAAGCTAACTTTCTTAACTAACTTTCATTTAAACATTATGTTTCCTACGATATCATGTATCGCTCTTTCCAAATTCAAAATTCAAACTTTCTTTTCTCCCTGCAATTTCTTTTTTCGAAGCTGAGACCATCGGAGGCAATTTTCAGCCTATTCAAAGTGTTTTTCAAGTGTGCGGAGGTAGTTTTCAGACGATCTTTCATATTTTCAGGCGATCTCTCATATTTTTCAGGCAGTTTTTGTTCTTTTCAGGTGACGTCTCATATTTCCCAGCAATCAGCTATTCGATCTCTCATTTTTTTTTCAGGCGATCAGTTATTCGATCTTCATTCGAGGTTAATGTTTTCTTTTCTTCTGTTGCATTGTATCTAATATAAATTGTGTCGATCTTATTTAGGATTTTTTAGATGTTTTTGTTATTTTGATTTGAGAAGACGATATAATTTTCTGTTTTTCTGTGAATTCAACTAATTGAGAATGGATACTTGATTGACCTAGTAGTAATCCTAGATTTGAATGTGTATGTTCATATTTGTATGAACATTGTATTAATTTTATTGTGTACAAAAAAATAGTTTATAGATCTGGTATGAATTTGATCGTGTGAGAAAATAATAGTTTATAGATATGGTATTAATACTTGACAGTACTTATATGATTTCTATTGTATTAATTGGATTTAAAAAAAAAATTATGTTTAATTACACTTTTTTTGTTTTCACAGGGATAAATACTTCATTATCTATGTGTGAATATCTAGTTGTATAAGTCCTACATCAAGTCTGCTATTACAATTTTCTTTCAGGTAATATATTCCTTTTTTATAGTTGATCATTTTGTTGCTCGATATACATACTTAATTTGATTTATATGAATACTAATGTTACAATTTGTTTCAGTGTCTATTTTATTTTGATAAATTAATATTAATTATGCTATTTACATTTTTGGAACTAGGTGTTAATACTTGACAATATTAGATATAATACAATAAACATATGATTATATCTATTTTTTTGTTGAATACTAGGATGGATATTGATCTGAACGAGTATTCGGGACATGAATTATGCATACAAGATTATGGTTAAGAATTAGATGAGGTTAATATGTATCATTTTTTTAAAGAAGTCCATCGTACAAATGAAAGAATTAATGATGACGTGGGTATGAGGGAGCTAACATATGACTGGGATTTGAACATGGAATATGTTGACACTGAAGTAGATGTTTTAGAACATGAAATAGTCCCTTTTCAAGGGGTATAATTTGAAAATGCAGAAGTTGAGGTTCATGGTGAGGGAGATGTAGAAGGTGAAGTTGATGATATGGATGATAAAGATCATGAATTAAGTCCACCCTATGTTGGTGATGAATTTGATTGTATTGAAGAGGCATACTAATATTACATATTGTTTGCCAAGAAATGTGGATTTGGTGTTTTGAAAAGGACACACTACAAGAAGAGGGGTACTAACGAATTTCACCATTACACGTTTGCATGTGCTAAGTGCAGACCAGCAGAAACACATATTGATGAACGTGTTCCTGAGAAAAAAAAGGAGAGTTGTAGGGACAGGTTGTAAGGCGTGTATTAAGTTGATAATTGTCATAGACAATACTTATCCCTGTAACAAAAAGTATGCAGCTATGTATACCAAGAAAGTATCATGAAGTTGATGTAATATCCTAAAGATTGTTACAATTTTTTATCCTGAAATTTATGTAATATCCTAAAGTTTTTAACTGTTTATATCTGTCCAAAATAATATTTATCCCTTTACCAGAAAGTTTATTCCAACACTTGTTTTAATTTATTTAATTTTTTTCAACTTAAATGTAAATAATTTCATCCTGAACTATTTAACTGTTGATATTTATCCATGAAAGTATTTATTCATGTGCAAGAAATTATTCATCTATTACAAGTAATATGAATTAATAATATATATAAAGAAACAAGCCAAATAAATAAGCAATATATATAAATATCAAAATCTAAATCCATCATACACCAGAAATTAAACAAAAGACAAATCGTACTTAGACATGCATGATATTACATAAATAAACTAGAAATTAGACACTAAATTAACTAAAAACTATTAAATAGAGCATGTCTTTAATAACTTGGCTCTTCTTTGACAGTTTTCTGGCGTAGCCTATGGATGTAAGACTTAGGTGGTGGATGGTCCCTCGGGCTGCAACATGCTAAGATAGAGGTGACCCAACTCAATTCGAATTTTTCAAATGGACTTAGATCTACATATGAAGGAGGGAGGGGGATGCGCGTTAGGCCTTCTATATAGCAATTGGGGTGTAAAGTTAGGATCCATCTCCTATCACATATTGGAGTCTGATTATAATTCAGGTAAAACTGGTTTGAGGTGAAATGCATAGGGATCTTTTAATATTTGTGTCAAACACAGATTGGACGGTTCGGATTCAAACTCAGAGATTGGGTTATTTTAGGGGATCCGAATTCCATGTATTAGAGTTGTAAACAATTTTTTGTTTTTTTGTTTAACTTGGTAGCGTTACCAAGTCTTTCAAATATATATATATTGTAAAATTGCACCATATTTGTATTATGAGTCTATGGCCCAATCATTTTATATTTAATTTTTGCTTTTTCATCATCTAGTTTAAAGTTAAGGTAATATATCAATCGGTCTACTATGCTCTATGCATAGGTTCAATTACGTTTTTTAAGTTATCAAGTTATATAAATTCAAAAAAAAAATTTCAAATTAGAGAGACTAGTAAGGCGGCAACCTAGATTTTAATTACCAAATGTGATAAAATTATGTTTGTCATAATCATGAAAATATCAATTTATAGTTCATCCTCTTCGAACGCCACAAATTTTCCAAATATATATCTTAATATATCATAAATTAATTCAATTCTACTTGGTTTTACAGACAAATTTATTAAGCCAAAATTCTAGACCATTTTTTATTTATTATTAGACAAATGTTTAGAATATATTTTCTAAATACAAGCATATAAGAATTAAGCACACACCAATAATGTTTTAAGAATGTGGTTTTATTCATGCACGAAAAAAGTCACTTCATACGGCACATGCGGATTTTAAATGAGCTATCAATACCCACGATCAATTCCAATAGAACACCTTAAACTAATATTTTGACCCAATAGGACCCAATAATTGTGAAATTTATTGAAATATGTTGAGCCAATAGGTGTGAAAATTATTCAATAGTATTGACCCAATATGTTCTATTATTGGGTCAATAATAGTTATTTATTCTTCAAAATTATAGGACTCCTTCAAAATAAGTGAGAAAAATGATAAATTTTAAAGGAAATTAGAATAATTTTATGGGTAGGCATCAAATTTATACTCAAATTGCACACCACAAAAAACACACAGAATATTTTATCCTATCAAGTACAACTGCCCTTCCATCCGGGCCCACTTGTCAGCGCTCTTTGATAATTTCAATATCTGTCTAATAGGAGTCAACTGGACATGTCCAGTACCGATGCTACTGGAGTACAACAGAACAGAGACCAAGAGCCAAAAAGAATGATTCTTTACAAACTACATCTAGATCTTCTATCTTAGATTTTACTCTCTTCATTGCTGCCTTGATGGGGGTGTTCTCATGGGGTCCGGTTTAATCGGTTTTAAATCGAACGAAGGGAGTTCGGTTTAAACGATTAAATAGATCAGTTTGGTTCATTTTTTAAAACCGGTTTAGTAGTTCGGTTCCGTGCAGTTTAAAAAATTTTAAAACCGGTTAGACCGAATTAATAGAAATTTTTAAATCATCACCCGTTCGAACCAAACTTTTAGAAAAGTTCAAAAAAAAAATAAGACAATGCATATTGCTTGGTTTAGTTTAAAACTAGTTAAACCTAACCAAACAATAATTTAATGTCTATCTTTAAAAAATAAAAAAATAAAAAATATATTTTTATGATCGATTAATATCCAATTTCGATTCAACCGAACAAATCAGAATTTACTGCAATTTGTTCGGTTCGGTTCTTAATTTGTCTATTTTATTTCAGTTTGGACTGAAATTTAAAAACCAAATAGAACTTTAATTTGCATATTTTATTTCGGTTTGAACTGAACTGAACTGATGAATACCCCTATGCCTTGATCGAAGGAAGAAGACTAATAGACCGAAGGAAATATTAAGGATAACTCTCTTTTTTTATTTCATGGTCATGTAAATTCTAATATGTTACAAAAACTCAATGGACACCTTCATTTAGAACCTAAGGGTATATTGATCAGTATAATTTTTACCATAATTAAATAAATATTAAATAATGTTAAGTTTTTATGAGGATATTAGATATTATGGTATTTTCATGAGTAAATTGTCTATTTTAAAAGTTTATACAGTTATACTATAATGTAATTTTTTTTTGCATTCACCCATCAAAATATTGTCAATAAGCTGAGAAAAAGGGCTTCATTGAACGAAATAAAATAATTTAAGGAGTTAAATAAAATAATTCGAGGGCTCAATACAAAATCCTAAAATAAACTATATAATATGAGTCACGGTTTCATAACTTTAGTAAACAAATTTTGAGTAAAAATATTTTCTCACTTAGTACAATAAGTTACGTTGATTTTGTACTACAATTTAATTATTAATGGTTTAATAATAAATTGTTGCATTAAGTTGCTTCTTATTCATACTTTGTTCCACTCATTTGGATACCTTTAACATGATTAATCTAGCATGCACAACTTATATGTGAAAAAAAAATGAAATCCGTGTGATCACCAAGCTTAACTCTCTTACATTTCTAATAGATAAATAATTATATATATAGCAAGCTCTTATGTTATGTTGATATCATAAAAATAAAATGAATATAAGTTGTATAGTTTTGTGCCAACAAAATATTAGAGAAAATCAAATATAATATCATATATTTTACTCAAATTAAAAATGAGTATAAGCTTCTCTCTCGCTCTCTCTTTTCGCGCAGACACTATTGAAAATATGGAAGAAAATTCTACAGCCTCGACAGTTTATAAATGTTAGGGTTTACAAATTCCTGAGTGATTGGGCTTTATCTCAAACTCGGTCCAACCCATCTCATTGAAAAAACATTTAAAAAGAGTCCAACTAGGTTAAGATTTTGTAACATCTTATTCTAGATTAAACTTATTCATCTTAATATTCGGTCCGGCTCAAGAAAAAGTCCCTTAATTATCTAATTGTTTGTTCCTTTTTAATGGGCTCACGTTAATGCCCACGATCAATGTTGTTAAATCTAGTTTTGTTCATGCATGCAGAAGGCCACTGCATACTGCATATGCAGATTTTCATGCGGACTTATATATACGGATTTTAAAATGAAAATTCAGGTATATATTCATATGCGTGCATTTTATACTACATGTATATGTAGTATATGAGAAACTTCACTTAAACATATATATGTAGTATATGTAGAACTCCTCATATGTAGTATATATATTCATATGGAAGCTCAGGCATGTTTATTACAAATACAAGTATAATAAATAAATGCCCAGCGGCTGCTTTAATTCGAAAATGACTAATAGGTCATAAATGCAGTTGCTTTATTTCGAAGTCCTTTGTAGCCAATAACCAATAATGGGCCATAAATTTAGTTGCTCAAATTCTTTCGGCCGAAATTAGTAATAAATAATGTAAACACTAATTAAATTCACGTGAATTTCACATAGAGCGTCCGTCTGGAGTAACCGGTATAATAACACTCTTTAGTTCCAACTCTTAAAAATAAAAGAAAGAAACTTTTTGAGAGCATATAAAAGAAACTGCATGTACTATGAGAAGCTTCACTTAACTGGACTTGTGTCGGATAAGTATAAAGAATTGGATCCGGGTTTTACTGCATATCTGATCCTATGTTTTATTAATAAATATTTGATCAGAACTTGGAATTAATTTTATTTAATAAAAATAAACATTTGTATAGACTGCATGATATAATGCGGTTTGTATGTGGTCTGTATGGACTGCATATATGGCTGTCTATGCAAAACTGCATATATGAGACTGCATGAAGACCTTCATACAGTTTCTGACTGCATACGCATATGCGGTCCATGTGGTACGGTATATCAAATTTTACCATATCTTCGTTAAACAATAATGCATTTTGGTTCTCAGCATTCGGCAATTATTAATTACCATCAGTTTCATTAGAAAGTAGAAACTAAAGATTCAAAATTTAACACTGCACCGGCAACATAAACATAGACAAGCTAATAATACAATTAAATTAAAAATATACTAAAATCAACAATAAATAAAAGCTAACACAATGCATTTTGTGTGTCTACTACGGAAGTCATTAGAGCATTTACATTCCTGATATTATTAGAGTTTCTATCTGATGTAGCAATTTCTAATTCAGTTTCAGAAATGTGGGTGAGTTTCTTATTTAGAAACTATGTAGTAAAGTTTTTTATTAAAAAACTGTTTATAAACTCTATTTGGCCAAATTATTGGCTCAAATTATTTCTCTTTTTTAATTTGTTGCTGACGTGGCTTAATAGAAACTCTAAAATTAATTTCAGGAATGTGAGAGTTAATAATTTTAGAGACTTTAATTTCTAAAAAGTGATTAATAGTTATTTAGAAACTCATTTGAGTTGCTAGGATGTAGATGCTCTTAAATCTCTTTCTTGATCGATTTTGCATGTTACTTCAACCGATCCGCTTTCGGAACCATCTCCGTCGACATTACGACATTACATGTACTACAAAAAAAATAAAATTCATCTCTTGATTTGTTCTAAATAAAATTATTACCACATCATGTCAAAAGTAAACTAAACTTGTTGTCTTACCTTTCTTACTATTTTCATAATATATTTTCCCTAATCTTAAACATGTTACTTTATATAAATTAAAACATGCTAGTAATTACTTGGCCTCTACATAAACAGCACAAGGAGGAAAACCTTAATTCCTCTTTAATTATTATTGTAGAAAGACCATCCTCTACACACACACAAAAAAAAAAAAAACATAAAAATAGGGAGAGATAAGATACATGTAAATTAGTGCCTCACATTCCACAAAAGCACTAAAATCTTTCTGTTAGGTTATTGAATTCAATTAAAATACATAAATAAAATTGGAGGTTTGATTGCTGGCTTATAAACAAGTACGAGGAAAGTTGGTTCTCATTTGCAAATACAAAAAACAATTTAGATTAATTGTAAAGATAACAAATTGTCAAAAACATGAGAGAGAGGAAAAATCAAAATCCAATGACATATCACTTAATGATATTTCTTTCGGTTAGCTCTCATGCATGAAAGCATATTGCCAAGTCTAATTTTATCAAATATTACCAAGTCTAATGTTTGAATATAACTTGCATATCTCTTTTGATGCAAGGACACAAACTCTCTACAAAGAGGGATATTGTATCTTCTTCTTTTTTTTTCTCTAAAGCAACTAAAATTCATCCCAATTTTCAATTATAAGGCTTATGGTGTATATATATATACCAAATTTTATATTTTTTTCATTTTTTTTTTACTTTTTTCAAGATAAGTACAAAATTGATGTTTTTGGACCATCCAAAAACAATAATTTTATACCTATCTAAAAAATAGTAATTTTTTTTTCAAAAAATATAAAATTTGGTCTCCAAGTATATTTTAATATGGATATCATGTTGAACGGTTCGGATCGACATCTTGAACTTTGAAAATGAAGATATATGATATAATAAATCACTACAAAAATAGACCACTATCCGCGAGTGTAAAAACTAAAAAGTGACTATTCGCGAGGGTACACCAAGTGCTATTTTTTAGCGTATCAATAATACCGACAGGAGTATCCATGAAGATACTGTCGGCAAAAAGTATTTTTACTTTCGCAAATAGTGACACAGTTTTGTAGTGTATGAGACACGATGAGACATTAATGAAACAAGGAATTTGAACCCTCCTCGTAGAGATGTCAAAACATGAGGTATATGTTATATTTAGTTGACAAAGGATGTTCAATAATGTGGATTGTGCAAAACCGTGAAGTTTAGAATTTAGGCCGAATATAATTATTGAGTTTAGATTTGAAATTAGGCAAACAATCTCTTTATGCAGATATAAATCCTTCTGATTATACAATAAACAATATAATATGAGTTACAGATTCATAACTTTAGTCTGAAATGAATATCTATTGATAATATACTAACTACTTTTTGAGTAAAAAATATTTTCTAATTAAAGCGCATGTTATGTCGAAATGTTGAAATACAATTTATTATTTTCGTTTTAATAATAAATTATTGTATTAAGTTGATTCTTATCATACTTGTTTCCACTCATTTGGATGCCTTTAGCATGATTAATCTAACATGCACACCTTATATATGAAAATAAAAATAAAAATTGGGTGACCAAACTTTCTTTGTACTTCGAATAGACAAATAATTATATATATATCAATCTCTTATGTTGATATCACCAAAAAAAAAAATTAGTAAAATTTTGTTCGTTTTTTCTGCCAACAAAATATTAGAGAAAATCAAATGTAATGCCAATGTTATTTACAAAGAAAGTTAATTTTTATAAAGTTTATTTATATATTCGAAACAATGCATATTTTTCTTTAGTTAAAAAGTGATTTCTAGTTTTATTTCCTTCTTGATTTGTCAAAAAAATAGTTTTTTAATAAACTTAGTTCGTCTTTTATCCAATTTTATGATCCAATCAGAATAAGTAATACCAAATCAAGAAAGAAACCAAGAAATTTTTAAAATTTTCAAACTCAGTTTAATAGAAAATCCTAAAAAAATATCAGCCAACGAGATCGGCGAAGAAGGTGAAGGATAAATTACACAATTGTTGGTTTAATCTTGATATGTGCCTTTTGATATTATGATTGTTATTGTTGCTTCTCCTGTTGAATTACAACACAAATGGCTGTGGGGATGCATCAATTATTGTACTGAATTCTAGCTTTATAAAAAAATCAGGAATATCAAGAAATAAATGAAAAAATATGAAGAATTTCAAGAAATATGTCGCCACATATGATGATATGAAGCAATTATGCAAATAATTACGCAAATATAATTAATTATGATTTTACGATACACTACAAAATATGAGTGACATATTCATAACTTAGTAATAGCTAGAGTATTAATTAGTTAGAGGAATAGATATAAATTATAGATTTTAGACTACAATAGAGAATAGTAGAGGCTTATTTCTAGAGTAATGATTTTTTATATAAGCAGCAATAAGATAGAATATAGAGCATAATTTCTAAAATATGTAATGATTAATATGTATATAAATTCATAATTTCTAAGATAGAGAGAAGCAGAGATTGAAATTAAATATTTATATTTTCTTATGATTTCTGTATTATAATTGAAGATATTTATAAATCTTGGACACCTTGTACATTTTCTGTTACAACAGTCTAACATAATTTAGTTAAGTTTTTAATACATTGACTTTTTTTTAATAAAAGTTGGAGGTAAACAATCTAACTATTAAATATTTACAAAAAATTATCTCTTCTGGATTAACAACTTAAGCTTCTAATATATACAATTTTCCAAATATCTTACTCTATCATAAATTAATTATTCAATTGTACTTGGTTTTACCGATAAATTTAAGATAGCAACTGCAATACAAAGTAATTTTTGAATTTCAAATTTAAGATAGCATATTAGTCACCCACTTCATATAAACATGTACGAGAAAAGTTGGTACTCATTTGCAAATACAAAAAAAAAAATTAGATTAATTGTAAAGGTAACAAATTATCAAAAACATGAGAGAGAGAGAGAGAGAGGAAAAATCAAAATCCAATGACATATATCACATAATGATATTTCTTTCGGTTAGCTCTCATGCATGAAAGCGTATTGCCAAGTTTAATTTTGAGTTGTACAGATTTTAATGCAGATTCAACGGTCCAGATTCAACTCAAAAGATTCTTTTTTGAGTTAATATAAAGGATATGAATTCACCAATATATGCACAACTTCAAATTGGGAATCGAATTTTCTACTCTTTGAAGTCACTGATACGTGAGTCTGAATTGGATTTTGAAACAAAAATATATTTAATATTTAAAAATCAAAATTCACTCTGAATCCACTTGTCAATGACTTTGAGAGTAGATTGATTATGGCTAAGTTTTAAATTTTGAAGAAAACAATAATAACGCCAGAATTTTGAAATATTGGGACGGTACCTAAAAAAGTTTCGACATCTTCTAAGGAAATTTTTTATTGGTAGTAATTAATAGAAAAGAAGAGAGACAAATGGTAAGATTACATTAATATTTATATTGGTAGTAAGATCGGTAAGAATTCTACCGATCTTAACTTTTTTTTTTATCTGATGTATAGATGGAGAGAATTTTTATATTTGATTTCTAGTAAAATATGAAAAGTTTTTCAAAAAATAGATGAAATGTTTTTTATATATCTAAATCTTAAGGTACTTTATCTATTTTTGTAAAAAAAAATTTACTAAAAAATTAAAAGAAAAAAAGAAAAAAACTGGTTTAAATCAGTAAAATTCTTACCGATCCAAACTTTTTTAATTTTAAGATCGGTAGAATTCCTACCGGTCTTACTACCAATATAAATATTACTGTACTCTTACTGTTTGTCATATTATTTTCTAATAATTACTACCATAAAAAATTTCCATCTTCTAACATTGACATTGATATTGCAACTTTTATTCTACAATTGATTCCACTAAAATTTCAACCAATTACTTTGTTCAAATTGAGCATTTTTCATTGAATCACAGGTCAAAGAAGAAACTTCAAAGAAAGAGTGAGTGTTCAGTCATAATCGAGGTAGATGCTAACAGTCACCTTGACTCTCTCTATTGACTTTCTTCTCTCTCTCTGTCGGGAGCAGCTTGGGTCCGATGCCCATCGGAACCAAAGTGGGTTCGATGGGCTCTAGGACCGTCCGATCTGCTTTAAGATCCGTGCGCACGTAACTAAAGAAGCCACGAAAGTTCTGGAGTGAATCTTAAAACAGATCGGACCCAAGCTGCTCCCCTCTCTGTCCTATATTGCTTTGGTTCCTTTGTGTTCTCCCCTACCACCTCTCTCTCTCTCTCTCTCTCGCCAAAACCTCGTCTTGGGCATCTCAACTGAATGAGAAAGAAATCGAACCAAAGATGCCACCTTTATTACATTCTGTCGTTCATTTCCTCTCTCCTACTTGTCCGTGTGAAACTCATCAATTCTCATAACCACAGCTGCAATTCAGGCGATTTGAGTTCTCTCCGTAGCTTCTACGATGGTCTCGAATCAAAGGCAGTGCTTGATTGGAGCTTCAACGATTCCTCGTCGGATTGTTGCAACTGGGTTGGTGTCAGGTGCGATTCTCTTAATTCTGTTGTTGGGTCGAGAGTAAGCGGGATTTTTCTCTCGAATAAGAGCTTAAAAGGAATTCTCTATGATTCCTTTACCGGGTTTGATCGACTCAAGTACATTGATCTCTCTAACAATTCCTTTTATGGCACTGTCCCATCAAGTCTTTTCCAGTTACCGCAACTCAAATCGCTTAACCTCAGCCTGAATTCCTTCTCTGGTGCTATTTCTTCAAGCTTAAACCTCCCTTCAATTCAGTTTTTCGATATATCATTCAATCAGTTTAATGGAAGTTTCCCGACTGGCTACGGCAACTGTACCAGTCTCACTGAACTTTCACTTGACATGAATGGTCTCACTGGTACACTACCAGATGATCTGTTTAACCTCTCGAATCTCACCAAACTGAACTTGCAGAGGAACTCACTTACTGGTACGCTGAGCCCCAAATTCGGAAACCTTGCTAGTCTGGTAGAGATCGATCTTTCAGACAATAATTTCACTGGTACGATACCTGATGTGTTTGACAAACTCAAAAAGCTAGAATCACTGTATGCCTCATCTAACACATTCAGCGGCCTTTTGCCGCTGTCTTTGTCAAACTGTTCCGCACTCAAAGTTCTTAGCTTGAGAAATAATTCTCTGATTGGTGATATTAATCTCAATTTCTCATCTTTGTCAAGACTAAATACACTTGCTCTCGGTACCAATTTCTTCAATGGTAAAATCCCTTACAACCTCCCGGAATGTAAACAAATGAAAACCCTAAGCCTTGCAAGAAATAACCTAGTAGGCGAGATCCCATTGAGTTTTGTTAGTTTCACATCAATCAATTACCTGTCGCTTTCTGGTAATAAATTCTCTAACCTAGCCCGAGCACTGCAAATTCTACAAAACTTGCCAAATCTTACAATCCTTGCTCTGACAAAAAGTTTTAACGGTGGTGAAACTATGCCGTCAGATGGGATTAACGGGTTTATAAACCTAGAGGTGTTTGTCATGGCGAATTGTGCACTTCAGGGTTATATCCCGCCTTGGTTCACAAATTTAAACAAATTGAATGTGTTGGATATATCTTGGAACCAGTTGACTGGTACGGTTCCTCCCTGGCTGGGAAATTTCGATCATCTGTTCTACCTGGACATCTCCAATAACTCTTTAACTGGAGAGATCCCTGCTACCCTGACACATATGAAGAGCCTGATGCTCACCAGTAACTCCGCGAAACAGAGAGCATCCATTGAGGAATTGCCTTTCTTTGTCCGGAGAAACTTAACAGGTAAACCACTCCAATACAACCTTTTTAGTAGCTTTCCGCCATCTCTGAGTATGTCCCACAACAAACTAGTGGGGCCCATTTCACCTGATTTCGGCGAACTCAGAGGACTTCTAGTGCTAGATCTGAGTTACAACAACTTAACTGGTACAATACCCAGTAACTTGTCGGGTATGTCTAGCCTAGAGACCTTGGATTTGAGTCACAATGACCTTATCGGTGCAATACCGGCTTCTCTTACCAAGCTAAACTTCCTGTCAAAATTTGATGTGGCATATAATAACTTAACTGGTGAAATCCCAATAGGAGGTCAGTTTTCGGCCTTTCCACCTGACTATTTTGAGGTAAACCCCGGTCTTTGCGGGTCCAACTTCAATCAATGCCACCAGGTGAACGACATGTCAGAGTTGCAATCGACTAAGAAGAGCAAAAACAAGGGCGTGATTGTCGGTCTAGTAATTGGTATACGAATTGGCGTAGTAGCGGGTTCAAGAGTGAAACTCTAAGGCAGTTGCTAATGCCGACGACAGCTCGTCAGAAAACAAAGATGCTGGCAAGGAGTTGACTATTGACAATATATTAAAATCAACAAATAATTTTGACCAAGGGTTAATTGTCGGGTGTGGCGGGTTTGGGTTGGTTTACAAAGGAACTCTACCCGGTGGCAAGCGGGTCGCAATCAAATGTCTTTCCGGTGATTTCTGTCAGATAGAGAGGGAGTTCTTGGCTGAGGTTGAAACCCTATCTAGGGTTCAAAATTGATTGCATGGCTTGATGAAATTGGGGCAGATGGTAAATGAGAAAGGGTTTGAGTGCAAATTGTAGGTTCTAATTTTCTTCTTCTTTTATTTTTCTAACTTATGGTAACTTGTATTTCAGTATATATGTTCTGTAAAAGCAGCTAGTTTATATGTAATAGGATAGTAGCAATATATTCTCATAGGCCGGAAATAACTTGAACATTGTTATGAGAAGATATAAAGGATTTTTTTTAACAAATTACTAACTTAAATTATTAATTCATTTCATATTTGAATTTTGTTAATTAGTATTTGTATCTTAAATTTCATATTACTCGATTATTCGAGAATTATTTGTTTTTTATCCGTATTCGAATCTGTATTTGTGGATTATCCGCTAACTTTGTCTCTATATCTGTTCAAAACAAATTTGGTTTTAAATTTTTGACATCAATTTACTATCCATATTTGTATTCATATCTGCTTATTAAAAAGCGGATGGAAATTTGGTATTAACATTATCAGCTCCGAATTCACTTCATTTACAACCCTATATAAAAAAGACATTATTGGAAAAGTGAGTCTATGGTACTATGCATAGCACGGATTGGTCCGAACTATGGATTAATATTTCGTTTTCAAAATCTTAACGGTCGATCCGAACCGTTCAACATGATTTTCATATGAGAATATACTTGTGGCTAAATTTTTTATTTTTTAGAATTTTTTTACTATTTTTTTAGATAGATAGAAAATCACTATTTTTTTATGGTCCATAATTTTCAGATCAAGTGATTTTCTACCTATCTTAAAATATATAGTAAAAAAATTCTACAAAATATAAAACTTAGTCTGCAAGTACATATTCATGTGGAGATCACGTTGAACAGTTCAGATCGACCATTAGAATTTTCAAAATAAAAATATGACTCCGTAGTACGGACTAATCTGTGCTATGCATAGTACCATGGACTCACTCTTATTGGAATGTAAAACTTTATAAGAGAACTTAAAATGCCTAAATAGCTTAGCTGTTCCGGCCCATTATAAAGGAACTCTTTTGGAGGCCCAGACTTTGCTAAAGCTTTTGGTTTTGTTAGATTTACCACAATATTAAATCATACTAGTAGCATTGCAGGAGGTTTAAGTGCAAGTTTAGAGTATAATTAATCGATATTCCTTCTTTAATTGGTAACCAATCTCAATGGCGTTAGAGCATTTTACGCGGTTAAAAAATACGCATTATCTATCTATAGTTCAAAGTCAGAGAAATATGTGGTTTTATAATGTGACAAGAGTTGGCCAATATCGTGATGCACAAAGTACGCCTTTAGATGAAAGAAAAAAGACAACAAAAACACGTCAGATCAATTGTCATTTAGGTTAGAATGATTGATTAAGAAATTTATATAATTGAAGTATGTAACTTATCACACACTACTATAAAATATCTGCCGATATATCTGGTCATCCTTCACTTCAGCAACAAAAAAAAAATAAATTCATCTGTTGATTTATTCTAAATAAAATAAATGCCATAAATCATGTCAAAACTAAAGTAGTTGTCTTGCCTTGCTTATTATTTTCATATATAATCCATTTACTAAACTTAAACATGTTGC
This sequence comes from Carex parvula, assembly GCA_025461045.1. NCBI lineage: Eukaryota > Viridiplantae > Streptophyta > Magnoliopsida > Poales > Cyperaceae > Carex > Carex parvula. Next base: position 106,322 of record JAJGRW010000697.1, read on the forward strand.
TTTACTCTATAAATTACAACATGCTAGTAATTAATTACTAGGCATCTACATAAATTCCTTGGGTCTTTCTTTCTTTAATTACAATTGTAGAAAAACTGTCCTCCTAAAAAAAACATAAAAATTGTGGCAGATAGATACATGTACTTGGTGCCTCACATTTCACAAAAGCACTAAAATCTTTCTGTTGGATTATGGAATTCAATTAAAATACATAAATAAAATTGGAGGATTGATTGCTGGCTTATAAACAAGTATGGAGCATCTTTTTCTTGTCATATTTTCTTGGCAAAAAATAAATATAAGTCAATTAGTAAGAAGCCACAGGGTCTTTGATATTATATTGAAATAAAATTTGGTATTTATTAAGATCACTGTTAGTATTAGTGATTGGGTTTATTCTCCTTGAATTAATATTGACAATAATTAATTTGCCATATTTTTTGCAACATCTTTTTTATTCTCTTTTTTAAACAAAGCAACCACTGGCATCTTCTACCGAAACTTTTTTAGTTACCACCTCAATATCTCAAATTTCTCACGCCACCATTGTGAACTACAATTTAGAATTTCTTGTTTAATAATAAAATGTTGCTTTAAATTGCTTCTTATTCATACTTTTTTCACCTCATTTGAATGCTTTTAGCATGATTAATCTAACTTGTACGAAAAAAGAGAGTAAAAATTGTGTGACTAAAGTTCCCTTATACTTCAAATATATAAATAATTATACACAGTAAGCATGTTGATGCCATAAACATAAAATGAGCAAAAGTTATACGGTTTTCGTGCAAACAAAATATTAGAGAAAATCAAATACAACTCAACACATTGTTTTCCTTTTGTATATGAATTTTCCATTAGCTCCTTTCCAATCTAATGGTAATTGAAAGCCGATCGTCATGAATTATCTCTAGTTGATTTTTAGAAATGTTAACTTGACTAACCTATTAACATAATTCACGGATCCTTGTAACATTATGGATAAACTTAACTAGCATTGTAGCTACTTCTCCCCCACATTTTTTTTTACCTATTTTCACTTTGCATTAAACGGAAGACTTTCCTATGGAACTTAAGGTGAGTCATATTTTTCTAATTTATTTTGCTTAAAGACTTGATTTTTATCTAATTTATTTAATGCCTGAAAAGTGAAAATTCCCAATAAATAAAAGGAAACATAAAGGAAACTGAAATCAAAAGAAACACGTCTTGACAAGAATTGAAAAAAAAATTAGGAGGAACACGCGGTACATGTTTCATTTTAACCAGAGTTTTACTTGTTAAAAAAATGCAAAATGGTTCAACTGCAACTCTTCTCAGTAGAGAATTATAAGGAGTGTCGGTGAAACTTAATTGTGGGATATAATAAATATAACGGTGTTCATGTAATTTGAAATTTAATTAAAATCTGATGATATATCTCTTACTTAATTTTGTTTTTTGTCTAGTTGATTCCAACAAGGTTCTTATGCATACAAATTACGCAAATTACATAGCTTGACAATGTTTCAGTTTAAGATTTAAATTGGGGCAGAGTGTGAGTTTTATTCAAATTACGCAAGCTGTTTATGTGAATAGAAATCTTTCTTATTATAAAATAAACCGTAGAATATGAGATAAAGATTCATAACTTAGTCTAAAATTGACTATAGATCATGTATTAAACTACTTTTGAGTAATAAAAAATATCACCTATTTACCATTTGTACTCTTTATTAAATTTAAATACCTCTTAGTTATGTTTATCTTATTCTATTTATTTATAAAACTAGTTAATCACAGTTAATTATTGTTAGAATTTTTTTTTATTACTCCACAAATTAAAGAGACGTGTTGAATCAAATAATAGGGTCACATTTTTCTTTTTAAAAGAAAGATTGAGATTGAGTCTTCAAATTCTATACTCATATCATTTTAACAAAGGATTTTTCTCATTCAGATTTCAATTTCATGACCTCTTACGTCAGTAGACATATTTTTTTTTCTAGTTAACTTCTACCTCCCACATTAAATGATATGACTTCCCATATTTTTTTTTTAATAATACACATTTAAGTAGTTTTGCTTAGGACTTTTGCAAACATGGAGTGGTCTAAGATGATAATATGATATGTTACAATTATTCTATTTGCATAAAAGATGTTATAAATATGCACATTTTACATTAATACACACATTAAGTAGAGTTACAATTACTAACAAATAAAATATTAAAAGTACATGTGTTTTATCATAATTTCATATTAGATAATATATTTATGAAACACATGCATCAGAGAAATCAAGAAAGAAGCAATGGAGTGCAGGAGAAAGGAAATACAACAAAGATATAATCAGAAATATAAATATAACTTGTGTAAGGGTTAACGGTAAGGATAAATAAGAAATAATTGAAAGAATTGAGAGGTAAATTTAATATATTGAAGAATTGAGGGACAAATAAAAAAATTAGTAAAATGTATGGGTTAACCACACATTTGGATGCCTTTAGAATGATTAACATGCATGACTTAAATGTGAAAAACCAAAAATATATAGATAAATAATTGTATATAGCAAGTTTTTATATTGATATCATAAACATAAAATTGGTAAAGTTGTATAGTTTCAACTTTCAAGCCAACAAAATATTAGAGAAAGTCAAATATAATGTAGAGTTATTTTACAAAATTTCATAATTCATATTACCTTCATATATATTTAAAACCGAACACTATCCTTGTTTGTTGGAAAAAGATGTATTATACAATTCATGTCATCCTTTTTGATTTGAAAAAAAAATATTTATATTAATAAACATATTGTTTCTAATTAGCCAAACTTAATATTCAATTAAACAATGTGTGTGTAGATATTATATACACATGCATAAGTATGTATTACATGAAAATAAATACAAAAGTTTATTAAAACTTTATTCTAACTATAAATATATCTTGCAAATTGTATGTTATATCATTGCAACTAGAATACCTGGCTTATTAAAAAATGAAATAAATTGCTTAAAATATCTGGTTTATATTTCTAATTTATTTGATTTATATATACCTATATGATCTCATTGAGATATTAATTAATGTAACATGTAATTATTTTGTTTAAAATATTTTGTAAAATTTCAATACTATGAACTCATTTTATTTTTCTTGAATTGCCTTTTCACCTTTAGTTTAAGTAATTTAAAACACCACAAGTCTACATCAAAATAATATGACCTCATAACATAACCATATTAAACAAGGTATTCTAGTTGCAATACTATATCATAAAAATTTATTCAATTGTACTTGGTATCACCGACAAAATTAAGATAGCAATTTGCAATACAAGTCATTTTGGAATTTAAAATTGATGAAGTGTACTTGGTCACCTACTTCATAGTGCTTTCATTTTCATTAATAATGCAGCTATGCTACAAATGATCAATCATAAAGTTTAGCATTCATTTATTTATTTTCAATTTGACAAAATTTTAGACATCTTTTCTTAATACAAGCACACATAACACACACAAAACAACCTTTCCCAAATTTTCATCAATAATTCAAGCCAGCATAAAATATATTAACATTCTTTTATTTTTTATCAGACAAATGTTTAGATATACCAATCCTGTCATGTATTTATAGGAAGAAACAAATATGCATAATTGCATAACTAATAAAATAATAAAGGAATTGAACAACTATTACATCAAGTGATCTCTAAACAAAAAAAATAATATTGAGGAGCAATTTTTTTATCATGAATATAACAAGAATATCACCTTTTATTATTCAAATTATTGACCCAATATGATTCCTCTGACTTTGCATTTTTCACATGATTAGTGTGTAACTTTAAAATAATATTGACCCAACAGGACCCAATAATTGTGAAAATTAATGAATAATGTTGATCCAATAAGTGTGAAGAAACTTATTCAATAATTTTGACCCAATAGGTTCTATTATTGGGTCAATAATGTTGATTATAATTTTGAAGGAGAAATTTTTTAATTATAATTATTTTATGGGTACTACGCATCAAATACTCAAATTGCACACAACAAAAACTACCCGAAATTTTTATTAATACCATTTAAAAAAAAAACACTTTTATGGGAGATTTCGAAAAATACCAGAACTGCAGGGTCAATTGGCGGCCCTTTTCTTGGGAGCCTCCATCTGTCACTGCGGCCCCAGTTTTTTATTTTCTTCTATACCTATCATCTGTGATGTCCCAAACTAAAGAGGAGTGAATGAGAGTTCTAATAAAAATTCAAAATTCGTTCAGATTTATAAAAACAAACAACTAAGAGATCCAATCAAGTTCACAATTTAAAAAAAAAGAAAGTGGGCCCGCAGGGTACATGTGTATTCAAAATTCATTCAGTCTATGGGGCCGCCAATTGACCCTGCGGCTCTGGTATTTTTCGAATTCTGGAGAAAAAGTGATTTTTTTTTTTTAATATTGTATTAATAAAAATTTCGGAAAAAGTACACACAATATTTTCTAGTATCAAGTACAATTGTGGGGCCCACTTGTCAGCGCTCTTTGATGTGTTCAATTTTTTTGTAGGGCAAGGTACATGTCCAGCTCATAGGATGAATTAATGGAGAGAGATATGAAATGAAGGTGTTAATTAAATGCTCTTAGTACGCATGAACAAGTAGGTGAGCAGCGTGCCAATTGTCAATTTTTTTAGATTTGTTTTGTTTGTTTGATTGATTGTTCCCTAGATCCAAAAGAAGTTTATATTAATTTAGGAATAAATAAATATGTTAGATTGTATTTCATATTTTTATTGATGGTCATGACCAGATTTCGACTATATATTTTAAATTAATATATAAAACTTTGTATTTTAAATTAGCTGGTTAAAATCTAATAATATTATTACTTCTTTTATTTATTTATTTTTTTTATTTTTATAGAAAAAAATCTGGATTGATATGCACCAAATTTTTACAAGCAAGTAAAATTTAAATACCATTTTTTTTTTCCAAATGTATATCATGTCTTTTGAAAAAAAAAAGAATTGTTAGGAAATAGTATATCTCTGAATTTACTAAAAATAAATCATCATCTCCCCTGAAATTTCTTGTTTGGTATGTTAAAAATTCATGTACCACAAAATGAAAGAAAGTAAAGGAAATTGAAAAATAAAAAGAAAAAGAAAAACCTCTCTAATTTTGTGGAAAAAAAAATAGAAAGGAGGTAAAAGGAAAAAAAAACAACTTACCAAAATTTATCACAAGCCTCTTCATTGAATCTCATTTTATTTATTATGTATGAGCCAACACAAATTTAAGTAGATTTCATGTTTCTAAAATTCATTCTTCTTATTATAATCTCCGTAGATTATGCAAACGTGTTGATTATATGACTTGTATTCTAACTATTCCTTTTTTTTTTCTAAAATTTCGCAAAATTTTCCTCCATCAATAACAATAATATATAAATAAATAAATACCAAATTTCATTACATTTCCTTCTTCAACCCTATATGAAAGTTGTGCACTTGACACGTAGGATTTGCACTCCTAAAGGTAACATTTTTGGAGATGTAAAGCATGGTAAATTATTTTAAAAAAATACAGGGAAACAAAAACGTGTACACAGTTTGCAGCATCATCAGTATTGAATGATTTGTAAATGATTAGCCAATCCAACCAGCTGGATGCAAAAAAAAAAAAAAAAAAAAAAAAAAAAAAAAAAAACAGAATTTTTTATTTCTTGAAAACATATAAATATTTTTTTAAATAAAAATAATGATAAATTTTAAAAATCATAAAAGGAACCACACCAATTTAATAGGAATTCATATCACCTAAGGTAACAAAATATTTATGTTTAGATCGAAACCGTCCAATCAGACCGCATGAATATTAAAGGAATTATGTGCGTTCTACACTTCTATCGGACGGTCCGAATATAACAAAAATTTCTATTACATCAGAAAATATAGACTCACTCAATAGTTGCAAAAAAGATTAACATATTTTTTATTATTTTAAAATGATTTATTTCATTTCTAAAAAAATGAAAAGTTCTTCGCAAAGAGGGCTCCATCCTCCATACCAAATCTTGATCATAGTACAGTTTGCTCAAAAGTATCCCAACCGCTTGTCCGGTTCCTGATTTGTGATGTCAATTTTCCAATTTATTCTTACAAACTTTCACAAAATATCTACTTTACAAATTGTGACAATTTTTTTTTTTTGAGTTTTTTGAGAAATGAGAGATAGCACAGTTGGCTAGGAAGAAAGTCTTAGGACTGTCGGTTACCCAAAGGTCCTTTGTGAAGGTTTTCAAAAAAGACAAAATAATTTTTTTTGAGTAAAGTAACATGAACGGTGAAGTTATATTCATCAAGATAATTTGCAAGGTTAAATTTAAAATTCGTTTAATTAATTTCAGATAATGAATATATTTAAAGATTATTTTTATTTTTGACCAGTTAATTTCTTATTAAATGTACTAATACGGATTTGACGATACTATACGATACATCTCTTATATATTTGTCGATGCTTTTTCTTTTTGTGGATAAAGTATAATATATTTATTTAAGGAAATAAAAGTGCTATTTTAACAAGTAAGATATACAAGTTTAACATTATGTATGTGCATATCTAATTTTTTCTCTTTTTTTTTTCTTAAAGATATGCACATAAGACCATCTACATCCCAGCAACTCAAATGAGTTTCTAAATAATTGTTAACCACTTTTTATAAATTAAGGCCTCTAAAGTTTCTAACTCTCACATTCCTGAAATTAATTTTAGAGTTTCTATTAAGCCACCTCAGCAACAAATTAAAAAGCAGAAATAATTTGATCAACATGAAGTTTATAAACAGTTTCTTAATAAGAAACTTTACTGCATAGTTTCTAAATAAGAAACTCTCTCACATCTCTGAAACTGGATTAAAAACTGCCACATCATATTAGAAACTCTAATAGTACCAGGGATGTAGATGCTCTAAGTTGTTAAAAGTATATGGTTTTATCAAAAAAAAAAAAACAAGTTATAATTTTATTTTTTTTTAGGTTTTGCATGCACGGAGATGTGTATCATTATTAGTTTCCAACAAACCAAACTATATAAAAATAAATATGTCTTTGATAAGTACTATTAGATACAAATACAATTGGTATTGGAGTAAGATGAAAAGCACTTGTGTCCAGTAGTTGTGAAACTGGAGAGGTTGTGATTCTCTTTTTCTTGTTTTGTTTAACCAAACACCGGAGAGAATGGGGAATTTAATCGCCTTTAAAAAGGGACCCATGAAACGACGAATTACCTACGAATCAACAACAACAAAAAGCGCGTGGGCCCCGACCTTTATACCTACTATCAAGGTTACCGTTAGTTAACGGCGTTAATTTAGCATATAATTACAAAATTACTCAAAAATTAACCTTTTTTTTTAACAATTGTAGCGTGCTAGTTTTAATTTAATCACATCATAAGTATAGAATATACTTTTATAATTTTTAATTATTCTTCGTTTTGGTAATTGAGCCTCTAATTACAAAATTATTCAAAAATTTAGCCTATTTTGCTAAACAATTGTGGTTTGATAGCTTTAATATAAATTATATTAAAAGTACAGAAGACAATTTAATTTTTTTAAGGTTGTTGATGAAAAGTTATATAAGATATTACAAGTTGAGCTTTTAAAAATAAAAGTATTGAATATAACCATTACAAAAACAAAAAAATTGTAAGGGTTATAGCCGCTTTGTTTTGTTAATTGAGAGCTTCTATTCCAAATTATACAAAATTTTAATCTATTTTTTTTTTAACAATTGTAGTAAACTAGTTTTAATTTAAATCATATTAAAAGCACATAAGATAAATTTATAAATTTTAAGGCTGTTTATGAAAAGTTATATAAGTAAATATAAATTGGGCTTTTAAAAATAAAAGTGTTAAATATAACGGAGACATAACGGTGATGGCGGCTATACTTTGCCTTTTTTTTAGAACACACTCTTTGTTTATTTTTTTTTATTTTTTTTTTGGGGCTTTATTCCTTTCTTTCTTTGACAACAACACTTTGCTAGTTTGCTTTATTGGTGCTATCTGATGATTATGTCTATGTGATTTTTTTTTTTAATTTGACAACAACACTTTGCTTAATCTAAACAAAATCAATAATTTATCATGCTTGTGATTTTTTATTGACATATAATTAGCAGTTAGTTGACTTATGTGGATTTGTTCACAACTAACAACAATGGCAATGATGATATAATAATAATAATAATATAATAATAATAATAATAATAATAGTAGTAGTAGTAATAGTAATAGTAATAATAGAGTGAGGCTAAGGTACTATGCATAGTGCGGATTAGTCTGTATTATGAATCGATATCTCCGTTTTCAAAGTCTAAAAGTCAATCTGAACTCTTTAACATGATATCCATACAAAAATATACATGCAGATCAAATTTATATTTTTACAACTTTTTTATTATTTTTGTATAAGTAGAAAGTCACATAATATTTAGATCAGGTGATTTTCTACCTATTTAAAAGTAAAAAAAGAATTATAATAACTGTAAAACTCAGTACCATAACTCATAATCATCACAATAATAATACAATGCATTAAAATGATAGAAACATTATTCCAAATTTATTTTTATCATAAACTAAAAACGAAGTTATTATTTTGTATAATAAAACGATCTATAATTTTCTACAACCGAAATCTAAAAGGTTGAGAATGGACCCTCTTGTGAATTATTAAACTGGAGATGATTAGAAAATTTAAAAATATATTAACCTAACGGGTGGCGACAAAACAGAGGTTATTGACTAGGTAATTATTTTATAACCACTTGGAGCTAACCAATACCCCTGATTTTACATTTATTTACATGATTGCCATAATACTTGGTGATCTATTAAAGTCTATGGTCAATGCTTTTTACCAACGGTAAAAAATAAATTCATAAATGTGATCTAAGTTTAAACTCGGTCAAATAGGCACTAGAATTTATTTTTAAAATTTTCTGCAAAATTTAGTTACCACCCAAAATTTTGTAAAATTTTGATCTTAACATCACATGAGGAAAATTTCAAAACTTGACACGTGCTCGCATTATTTTTGGCGCGTACGCCAGACCGAGTCTGTGCTCCATTTTGGTGGTTTTTTTTTCTGTTATGTTCTCTTATGCATGTAACAACATACTTTTGATGCGCAAACGTAGTCTATGCACGTGTTATGTTTTGAATTTTTGGCAAATCAATAATAAGATCAGAATTTTGAAAGTTTAGAGGGGTAACTAAAAAAATCTCAAATTAAATAATTATACATAAAATACTTGGAATCTAAATTTTAATTATATAATTAAATATATGTAGATATGAATAATGCTTTTGTAAAAATGTTGAAATTGCTAAGGTTGGGTTTACCCGGAAAGTTTAACTGTAAAATAAAAAACAAAGATTATAAACCAGAAATTACTTTGTCGGCAGGAATAAGCACTGGTTTGTTAATTGATTGTCTTCTCCATTCTAAGTGTACTGGAGACGCAAGTACAGTACTTATTAGTCTAATAATTAATAGAAATTTTGCCTTAGAAATGGATATTTCCAGTTTACATATACAGGAGGGAATTGAAATATTTTAGTTAGCTGATAAGTGAATATTTTGGGCGCCAAAGTACTGGCCCAGTTTGGGCCCACTAAACATTAATAAACTCCATGTAATGACCCCCCCCAGGAATCCAGGACCACCCCTCTCCAGTAGGTGACAACTGCAGGCCTGCAGCAGTTCATTTCATTGCATTGATTTTTTTAATATTCACAACAATTGTTTTTTTAATAGAGAAGTATTATTTTAAGTTGAGTAGATATATTTATATTTATTGTTTTAATCTATAAACATCATTTAGAGATGAATTGTTGACTTAAGCACATTGATCCCATGCATTTGTTTTAGATCTATCTATTTTTCAAATCTATTTGTTCACTCGAACTCGACTCGTTTGCAACCCGACTATCTATCTATCGGAAGAGAATATATTATTTTCCTTTTGAAAAAAAAAAAATCTGCTTTTTCTCATCCAACCATTCAAATTTTTTCGACAATGATCAACAATTGAAAGAGAAAGAACAAGAAAAACAACATATTTTATTATCTATCGAGAATTTGTTGTTTTTCTTAACAAGAATCTGTTTTTCCCTCATCCAACCATTCAATTTTTTTCACACAAATCTCAACGAAGATCAATAATTGAATGAAAAAAATTGTATTGAATAATTGTATTTAATACCAACTTTTTTAGAAAGAAATTTATAATTTTTATATTGCAACTTATTAATGAGAATAATTGTAACTTATTAATGAGAATAATTGTATTGAATACCAACTTTTTTAGAAAGAAATTTATAATTTTTATAATTGTTTTTAAGGTACAACTGAACATTCATTTCAATACATTTTCATAATCACTAGTTCACTACAGTATTACATTATATTCAAATGAATACATGTTTTCATAAATTAATTCGTGAGTTTTCATATCCGTAATATTTCATAATGCATAATCTCAAGTTGGTGCATATAAAAATAAACAGTTATTCTATGTAATGATATGGTCTTACATGAACCATCCAAAGACAACCGTGATTTTTATTTTTACCCCAAAAAAATATATTTTAATATAAATAACCAAGTTTAGAAAATATTTTTATTTTTACCCAAACCGCTAGGATTCCTAGCGTTCCGAATTTTTTTAATTCGGACCGCTAGGAATCCTAGCGTTCGGAAATTTTAATTCGCTAACCCGCACCCGTGACTTTCTTTCTCCTTCTCTGTGTCTCTTCTCCGCCTCCTTCTCTGTTTCTCCGCCAAAAACAAAACGAAAAAAAGAAAAGAAAGGAGGTGCGCTGGAGAGAAGGAAAAAAGGAAAAAAGGGAAAAAGAAGGCTGCCGCAGCCTCCGCCCCTCCGCCTCTCCGCCAGATCCGTGTCACCTCTCCGCCAGAAAAAAGGAAAAAAGAAGAGAAGGCTGCGCGCCTCCGCCCCTCCGCCTCGCCGCCACTCCGCCTAGCCGTCCCTCCGCCTCTTCACCTCCGGTCGTCGATTCATTGTAAATTTCTCAATTTGTACTTAAATTTTCGCGCAGGGGCATTTTTATTGGGCTTTGAGATTCGTGCCAAGTTAAAAAAACGGTCCAGATCTAGTAATTCTAAAAGATTTCTTATTACATTACCGGGAGGATCTGAATTCATCTATATGAGTCATGGAAATTAAATCTGCTGTTATTCTGAATTCATCTATAAGGGGAGGATCTGAATTCATCTATAAGATTGGATTAATTTAGATTGGTCTGTGTAATTTAGATTGGAAATTAAATCTATAAGATTGGAAATTAAATCTGTAATTTAGATTGGTCTGTGTAATTCATCTATAAGATTGGAAATTAAATCTGCTGTTTTCTGTGTAATTTAGATTGGTCTAATTTAGATTGGATTATATTGTAAGTTAGATTGGATTATTAGTTTAGATTGGTCTAATTTAAATTGGGGGAATTTTTGTGTACTGCCTACGGGCTTGAAACATGCAAAAAAGAAAAAAAAATTTTAGATTGTAATTTAGATTGGATTATTAGTTTATTTTCCTATTGTAATTTAGATTGTAATTTAGATTGTAATTTAGATTGGATTTTCTGTGTATATGCCTGCCAAATATAAATTGATCTAATTTAGATTGGATTATTAGTTTATTTTGCTATATTGTAATTGCATTTATAATTTTGTTTGTTTGCTTGTGTTTAAATTATTAATTTATGTGGCATGCAAATTTAAGTTATATTAAGTTATTTTTGTTTTCATGCAATTTACATGTCAATTGGGATTAATTCGTTTATGTGTTCACTTATGTTTTATAAATATTTTAGATTAATTCATTCTTGTTATATTAATTTATGTATAAAGGATTCTTTACATATTAGTGATTCAAAGAAGTTAGAATTGCATATTAATTTGCTTAGTTAAAATAAAGTTAGAATTGTATATTCTCTTAATGAAACGGACTGGATTCAAAATAGAAAACATGCAAATAATTATATTTTTAAAGTCTAAACTTAGGAAACACATAAATTAAAATAAAGCTCAATTTTGTCTTAGTTAAAATTTAATCTATTAGTGTTATCATTCCTCATCATCCCCGTATCATTACCTACAAATAACTATAATGGTCACGTACGGTTTTTTTTTTTAATTTTAATTCTTTCTAGACACAAAATTATATGCGTACATTAGATTTTAGATTAATTGAATTAGTTTATCGTTAATTAGATGCCAAGAGAAGTAATTGACATTGTTGAATAACAAAATTTGAATACATTTTCTATAATTACTTTCAATTGGTGCGTCTTCACTAAACACGAGAATAAACAATTAAAATATTTACAAATATATATGTTGTTCATAATCTTCATAATTCACAAATATAATATATTTTATTAGTTGATTAGAGTAGCAAAAGAAACAATAATTGATAAAACTCAAAATTTATTTACTTAAATATTAAATTCGATCAAGTTGCTTTCATGTTACTTTATTTTTTTTTGAATAATATTGATTTGATTCTATTTGAAAGAAATGGATAATTTGAGAAGATATTGGAGGCTTTCCTTTATTAGAATAATAGGGATATTTAATAGTAAGGTTGTACTTTGGATTTTTAATCGGTAAAATTGGATATATTTATTATTTCATTAAAAATCAATTAATATAGATTTATTAATTCAAGAATTGATTTTCCTTTAAAATGAAATATACTCGCAACAATTTGTATCATCTATATGTATCATCAAATTTGTGTGATTAAACAAATTATACTCGCAACAAATAAATGAGTATTTTTGCTGGTTGTATATTTGAAAGTTTATTTTGCATTAATTTGTATGAAATGAAATTAGTTTGCATTAACTGATATCATACATTTCTAATGGAAACCTTATCTTTAAAAAAAATACAAATTTATAAAAATATTAGCGTATTAGCGTATTTTTGCATATTAGCGTATTAGCGTATTTTAGCATCAACTCCATAGTCATCTTTTTGCATATTAGCGTATTTTAGCATATTTTTACCGCAATTAGCATATTTTAGCCAATTGTAGCATGTTTAACCTTTTTTTTAACGCAGGATGGCTAGGGGACGACCTAGGAGACCACCCGCAGCCGACCCGGTTGATGAGCCCATTCCCACTGACAGCAAGGATCATTTCAGTCCTTTATTATGGATGCCTCACGGTGAGCACCGAGTCTCAGATGCATCTAAAGAGGTACTTGATTACTTTTTTTTTTTTAAGTTTGGATTTTGTTGAATTTTTGTATTTTTAGGTTTTCATGTTGTTCACTTTTTTGAACGCAGAGTGAGGCAATTATAAATGCCAGGGGTCGGTATCCGGACATGCAGTACTTCCCGATGATGGAGGCGTATCTGCAAAATTTGGGGGTGCAGCATTTGGTCGATATTCTACAGTCGGAGGCTAAGTCCATCAACGCGTCCCTGATTGCAGGACTAGTGGAGCGATGGCGCCCCGAGACGCACACGTTCCACTTACCTTTTGGAGAGATGACAGTGACTCTCCAGGACGTTAGTGCTCTATGGGGTTTGCCTATCCAGGGCGTGCCTGTTGGTGGCATATCTGACCCCACAGATCCAACTGACACGACGATTAATTACATGCTCGCTGAGTTGTTGGGAGCGGAGCCAGATATACGCAGCAACGGGGGGAAGTCCAAGTACTGTCTGGACAAGGCGAAGCTGCGAGCTATGTTTGCGAGAGGTATAGGTAGCGATTCCACTCCGATCGAGATTCAGAGGTACTCATACAAACTATTTGTATTACATTTATTTGTACTCTGTTTCATGCGGAAAAATGAGTTGCTCTATAATTTTGATATTACAGATACACACGGGGATTCGTGATGGACCTATTTGGTTCTGTCATGTTTGCTGATGCTAGTGGTAATACCATCCCGATGTATCTACAGCTGCTGCGAGACCTTCAGCCGTCGAGCGGCAGGTACAACTGGGGTGGGGCTGTCCTAGCACATCTCTACTCCAACTTGTGCCACGGTTGCAAGGTCAGTATGCTATTTATGTCTTATTTTAATTACCTATCTTGTCATGCACTTGTTGTATTATTTTAATTATTTAACTTGTCACTGACGGCTGGTATTCTTCAAAAATATAGCGGAAAACTAAGCAAATCTACGGGCCAATGCTTCTACTGCAGCATTGGTCGTGGTCACGGCTACCGGTGGGGGTACCTCTGCCGAACGAGGATCCATGGGGAGAGCCCGAAAATGGAAATCGACTGGCATTCGGCATGAAATGGTACGGACATCACTTGTACAAGGACAACCCTCACGGGAAGACAGCAGGTATCAGGACGGTCCGATCTCAGATTCAGAGTCTGGGTGAGACGCAGGTGCGCTGGACTCCGTACCATGAGCTATACACTGAGGGGAGGCTGCCGCAGATTGTACAGGATGATCAAGAGATGTGGCTCTACAGGGGACCGCTGGTGTGCTTCTGGATAGTGGAGCACCACTGGTCAAACCGGGTGCTCCGCCAGTTTCATTTTCCTCCACTCATCCCCGCAGATCCAGACGTCCCGAGATCTGTGATCATGAGGCTACACGGGTAAGTTATGTTCTTTTTAGTATTTTTGTACTTAACATTAGTTCTTGTCTTTAAATTGCAACTGACATATGAATTACAGGATAACACACGGTAATCACTGGGATAGAGATTGGAGTGATTATCACTCGGAGTACTACATCAAGGCGGGCAATATGAGTGCCAACTTATGGCAGATGCCGGATATTGGTACGATGCAGTTCCAGGGAGATCCCCTATTGAGATATCAGGCTTGGTACCTGCGGGTCGGCATGGTTTCGGTGTATATAGAGGGAGATTACGGTGAGTTTCTCCGCTCACAGATATTCGAAGACGATGGTTATACCCCTACTGGCCGGAAAGGTGCTCGCCAGGTAATGCATCTAAAACAACACATTTTTATGCGTTATGAACATTTTATCATAACCTTTATTTTTTCTAACGTTTTTTTTATAGCTGCTGTTAGCGCTTAAAGGTGCCGGGCGTTCAATCGTTTGTCTTGGAAAACGTGGCTACAGAGCGTTCGGGCACGCGATGTTGAACTTGGTTGCCCCATGCATTACGGACGCCGGCCAGGAGGCAAAGCTGGTCACCATGTTACGAGACGCCGGAGAGAATATTGATTGGCGCGCAGTACAGCCGGACGAGCCTGACGCGCCACCTGTTATGACCAGTGAGATGCCACCGGAGCCATCAGAGCAGCCAGAGTGGGATTATCATCGTTGGGTATTGCACATGGCCGGTTGGCACGCCTACCGTGACGAGCACGGTCGTCCAGTTCTTCCCCCGGTATGTGATTCTTTATTTTATTTATGCTTTTACTGTAAGTAAAGATAGTTAAAATTTACTAAATTTTTGGTATCCTTGCAGGGTCCTGCATACATGCCGACACAGCCTGAGCATCATGAGTCTCCAGAGATCCAGCCTGTGCAGGATGACAGGATGAGTTTTAGCCTTGCAGACTTTACTCCAGCTGATCAGTGGGATACAGCCGCCTCCCCGCCACCGCGTCAGCCGTATTCAAAGATGGCTCACGATTGGGAGGCCTCTGGTAGCCGGACTCAGGCTGATTATGACTCCCAGTTTGTGGCATCCATATTCCATACTCCCACGCCACCGCCAGCTACCGACGTGGCCTCGGATCCATGGGATACAGCACTTATGATGAGCAGGCAGGACAGCCTCGAGGATCATATTACACCAGCTCGCGCTGCGCAGGCAGGACAGCCTCAGTGGGAGGATTGACATGAGCGCATATTCAGTAGAGAGAACAGGGGTATACCACCTCACCGATTCTCCCCTTCGCAGTACGATGGATAGAGGGTATATTTTATTATGTTTTAGTTTAGTTGTGCTATGTTATGTTTTATTATATTTTATTATATTTTATTTTAGTTGTGCTATGTTATGTTTTATGATGGTAGTGTAGTGTAGTGTAGTGTAGTTTAGTTTGGTAGTTTTAGTTTAGTTGTGCTATGTTATATTTTATTATGTTTTACTTTAGTTTTGTAGTTTGTTCTTTTAGTGTAGTGTAGTTTCTATTTCGTTTTATTATGTTGTATTTTTTTAGTGTAGTTTATTTTAGTTTCGTTATGTTTCATACAACAAAAAGAAATAACATCCAAAAATGATCATACAACATCTAGAAATAACATCCAAAATATAAAATACAAACTTAATATCTGCTTCAAACGATCATACAACATACTATTTCGTCTTACCGGTCTTGAACGTACATGGAACAAAATCATCGTCCGAGGTTGACGATGACGGCTCGGTAACAACAGACGACGTGCTAGCCTTAGTCTTAGCCTTACTCTTCGTCTTAGGCGTCTGTACATCATCTTTTTTTTTTTCCCAATCCATAGCCGTAGGGGTTTTCTACAAAATCATCATCAGATATGTCATTTCGTTTAAAATCATCAGCAGAATCCTGCACACATTTCCTAGACCAAATTGGACAGTCCTTCCTTCCTTCCGCAGCCCCAATTGCAGTTTCTTTTCCTCGCCCTTTCCTCGATGTTACTGTCCATCCTCCTCGTCCTACAAAGTAAAATACATACAAATAAAGTTATACAAACCTCAAAAGAATAAAATAAATCCCCAACTGCAACATAATTAAACTACATACAAATAATTCATACAAACCTCAAAGTAAAATTTCTTCACAAAATAAAGTTAATTCCTAAGCTCCTCTAAAAGGAGGCCCCCTGAGCCAACCAGTTCCCATGATGATGTGCTCCTTCTATCTTGTTGCACTGTTCGTCTTACCGGTTAGCTGTACCGGACGGTCCTGCTTGCTGCGATTCGTTAGCTGGTACCAGATGTGCTCGTCCTTCCTATTTGAGATGTGCTCCTTCTAGCGGGTTGCACTCCTTCTTCTGCTGGTGTGCTGTATCGGATGGCCTTGCGCCAGATGTGCTCCTCCTAGCTTGAGTTGTGCTCCTTCTTCGCTGGGTAGTACCTGAAGGCCCTTGCGTTCCTGCCAGTACTTCTCCCATTGCCTCCCTAAACATCATATTTGCATTTTCACGGTCTGCTGTACGGCTTCTGGCTGTGGTTCGCCGCCGCGGCCCTTGCGATCCACTCGCCTCTGCCATAACTCGCTCATTCTCTGCTACATTTGCTGCGTTATGAGCCTCTGCAGCCCAAATATGTTAGTTAGTAAGCTATTCAACATTGGAACCGAAAATAATTATGACGAATGTGACATACCTCGCCTCTGCCTGTCAGAAGTGGAACGGCGAGGACGGTGCCCCCGTCGCCTACCCATTTCATCCATGGTCATATCTTTCTGAATTAAGAATTCGGAACGCTAGAAATCTAGCGGTCCGAATTTTTAATTCGGAACGCTAGGAAACCGATTCCTAGCGGTTTGGGTAAAAATAAAAATATTTTAAAAACCTGGTTATTTTTATTAAAATATTTTTTTTTAGGTAAAAATAAAAATCACGGCCTTATAGGCCATGTGATTCGGCCTGATTTTTTATATTTGTAGCATTTTAGGATTATTTTATTTGTAGTTGGAAATAACTCTTATTCTAACAAATAAATAGACACTTTGTGCATCACTCAGCGTCAGCGGTAAATCGTAAACTAAGTATGCGATGTATTTAAAAATAGAGGAGGATTTTAATACCTTATATCTTTTATACCTCATCATATCTCATATTTTTATCGATTAGATTGTTAAACTCGATCAACACTCTAACCTCGAGAAGCATCTATCTAGAAATTTCCTCATTAGGGATGAGTAAAATGAGCTGTAATTATAAAAAAAAATGAATAAAATTTTCTGTACCATGCTTAAGCGATTAATCGGTATGCGGCCGATTAATCAGAATTATGCAGTCAATTAATCGTTTTCTTAAAATTATGGTATATATTCATAATTTATTTCACTCATCAACTTAACAAATAAACTTAATAACTTAGTTTTATTATTATAACATGACACTACGCTTATTTTTTCATAACAACACATACACATTTTACATTTGTAAGTATCACATTTATTTAATGCAAAAATAAGTTCAAAAATTAAGCTTTTTTAAATATTAATAATATATTATTTGAAAGAAATGAAACATTCCACATAAATCAATAATTTAGTTTATGATAACAACTTAATTTCATATATGCTAATTGAAAACATATATCAGTAAGTAAGAAAACACATACTGTATAAATAATATAAGAACTAAACTATTTCAAATAATTAAGAAGAAAACAAACATATGTAAAAAATATTGGATGTATCTAAGTACAAATAAAACTATAATACAATATCACACAGTCACAGAAAAAAAATGTGAAAATAAATATTCACTGGAATAAACAGAAATAAACGAGAATAAATGAGAATAAATGGACGATAAATGGGAATAAACGGAATAATCGGCCGATTAATCGGAAAAATCCGTTAATAGCCCTCTGGTTAGTGTATTCGTACGGGTTGGCTGCCGTTAACCGATTAAACGGATGTTTAATCGGCCATTAAGAACGTCTTTACAACAATGGTATATATATTGACCGAGTCTGAACTGCTCACCTGCCTAACCAGACAACATTTGCACATCGATCTTTTCTCGTCCCACAGCGCGTTCGAGCCGACATTTTTACTTAATATCCAAAGTTTAACACAATTATTATTTATGCCTAGAATCCATCTGATTTTGAAAAACTGCCCAAGTCCGGCCAGAAAATGGTAGGCTTAGGGGTAGGAGTAAGCCGGCCATTTTCTGGGCCGACTTACTCGTTTTTTTTTTTGGAGACTATAGAAGGGCAAAATAATAAAATCTAATACTAAAAATTTAAATTTTTGTTTAAATTATTGATAGATTATTATTTTTTGATATATAATTAGCATTTTATACTAAAATACCAACTAGATTACTGAAAATATGTTGGAAATACACTATATTAAGTTAAATTACTACCTAAATTATATTACATTACGCTAAAGTACGGTAAATTACGCTAAATTACAAATGAATAGAGACGATATGTGAAAAAACGACGATGAAACTTCAAAACGGCCATAAAACGGCGCTCGAGTGTACCGATTTTAGCAAATGACCACTTTTCGGAAAGCTTGCGAAATGCGCATGCATCCGTGACACCGATGCTGGATTCCAAAATTCAGAATCGCCAAAAAACTAATGGAAGAGCCTCAAAACTTGAGTTGAAGTTTCCGATGAAGATTTTCATTTCTATTATTCAATCCAAGTAACTCAGTAAATTAGTTATATAATGAACTTGTAGAATACCAATTTTTACTATTTTCCGGAATTTTTTTACTATTTTTTTGATTCCATGAAAGATGACACAGAATCGGTCTATTTTAGCGTAATTTACCGTATTTTAGCATAATTACGAAGTTATTGTAATTTAGGGTAATTTAACGTAATTCAGTGTAATTCAACATAATTTAGTTGTAATATAGTGTAATTCAACATAATTTCAAGTAATCTAGTGTATTTTAGTATAAATATGCTAATTATAAATCAAAAGAAGTAATCTAACAAATAATTTCAATAAAAATTTAAATTTCAGTGGTTAGATTTCATTATTGCTCTTCCATAGTATCTCTAAAAAAAAATAGTAAGCCGGTCATTTTCTGACCGGTCTAGGCATTTTTCGAAATCAGAATCATGGGATTCTGGGCATAAATAATAATTTGTATTAAACTTTGGATATTAATAAAAATGTCGGGCGTTCGAGTCTCTGCAATTTATTGATTCCGAGAAATTAATTAATTAACTTGTTGTTGCAATATATATTGATTGATTAATTCGATATTTATTCATTCAACATGCCAGCCAATGTTGTGTGTTTACTGTCTTAGAGCCACGGTGTACCTTTCTTTGAGGTGACCTTCTGTGTATACTTGAGCCAGCTGTACTTTTCTTGGAAATCAAATACTGTCCTATGATTAAAAAACCCGGGTTTGGTTGATCCCTGGCAGGCATGCCATTGCCAGCTGGTTGATCCCTGGCGTGGGATAAAAAAGTAATTATTTTTGAGAATTTACCGACATAAATTGTTATTTCGGAACGTATCGGTATTACTAGAGCTGCATAAAATTGCTCAAATTTGTAACTTGCTCATAACTCATTCGCTAACTGCTCGATTTTAACTCGCTCATTTACAACTCGAGTTCAGTTCTAACTCGAGTTGGCTGACTAGCTTTAATTAATGAGCTGAGTTTGAGCATACCCAACTCGAGTTACACAAAATTTGTCATAATAAATCTTATGCCCTCTAAATGACTCCTAAGCTGCTGTTAGAATTGTTTCTTTTGTTAGTTGTTTTATTAATTATGTTTGAAATTGTTTGTGTTTAGATAAACTCTTACTAGTATATAACTATAACTAAAAGAATTGACTGGTCAAACAAGTTATAAACGAGTTGTGAGCCAACTCAAGTTGGTAATAAGCTGAACTCGAGTTCGCTTACAGCTCGTTATTTCCATCTCAACCGAGTTGATCGCTCATTAACTAAAGGAGCTGAGCAACGAGTTGGAAGTAACTCGCTCAAACTCGGCTCATTTACAGATCTAGGTATACTAATACATAGGATAGGAGTATCTATGAAGATATCGTCGGTAGCAAATCGATTTGGATTCTCTGAGTAACTCAACTTTTGAGTTTGCATTCCTGATTGGACCCCGAGGTAAAAATGTACGGGACCTATTTAATACTCGTGCCAAAGCAAATCGGACGGTCCGATCTGAACTCAAATTTGAGTTACCTTAGGTGATATGAATATGGGGGATCAGGAAGAGTATACTTGCAACTAATTACAGATACAAGTATTAATTATAGAGGCTGGCAAAACGGATGGCGAAGGTTAAAATAATAATTATTACGAAAGATCTAAATCTTTTATAATTTAAACGATACATTTCAGCATCTGATTTGATGACAATCTCGTGACGAAAATTTTGCTAGATGAATATTTTTTTTTTAGCATTACAAGATGAATATTGTTACTCTCCAGCCCTCAAAGCGATATACTCCAAATTTGCAATGTGCAATAAATTCAAAATTCAAGCATTTTAAATATGGGGTTATCTGTACAAATTAGATGCAATTTTTTTAATTTTGGTTTGGCCTGGTAGTGTTTCTCGGCCCAATATACTAAAATAGGCCCATAAGCTAGACTTGCAGTAGCACCTGCAATATGCAAGACTTGACGCAGTAAATAAATAAATTAATTTGGTATTACATTTTCATGTAGAACTTGACATTCTTTGGATAAAATGTAGTTTTTCACCTTCATATGAAAGCATTGCAACAAAACAAATACGCACCAAAAAATAATATTAACAACAGAGCTCATCAAAACATTAACAAAATTAGACACTTTTAGAAAGAAACAAAAAAAAATTGATTTGGGCGAGATCTACGGTCAAGTTATGAAAGTGTTTAGCTACTCTTATAATTTTAAATTTTTTAATCATGTATATTGAAATTTAACTAATTTTTTTTTATAGTATTTACCTATCTTACATAAGATTAAATGTGTGTTTGTAGTCTAGTAATTGAAATTTTACTTGATGCTTGTGAAGACTTGAATTCAAATTCTCACTACACATTGCGTTTTATGTTTTAATCCTCTAAAAATCTATATTTTCTAGTTCTGCCTTTGAGTACACACGGATATTAAAAAGGTAGTACAAAAGTATAGTTCTATTCGGGCCTGTTCGACGCAAGAAGGGGAATGGGCATAGGCACAGGAATTGAACTAAAGTTTACTGTGTGCGTGGGGAAAAAAAAAATTCAATCAGACTGAATTTTTTTTTCCCACAGGCACAGTAATGTGCCCGAACAGGCCCTTCAGTTTCGTTTGTCAGAACGATGTGAGAAATTAATAAAGTTGAGTGCTGATTTGAATGATGAGCTGATTTGTCTTATGTTACGAATGTTAAAAAGTTAGTATTTAAAATAGTGTAAATAATATTTATATTATAAGCCAAAATAATATTAATGATGACATTATTTTTTTATATTTCTAGATTTTTGTTTGTACTACACACAAATAAAAAAAAATTGAAGGGCGCTCAATTCGTTATTGAAGAGAAATGTTGACTTAGCAAAATCTCGCTAATTCAGTGTTATTTCGAAATGTGGATTTTTGTTTGCACAGAGCCTTTTAATATTCGTGTATATTATGATCGAACGGTCGTGATCCAAACAGTAAATATATTTGTTCCCTTGATATGAATTCTCCCTTCGCTCCCCTCCATTCTTTTCTAGCCTCCCTCGTCCCTCGTAGTAAGAAACGATGGCACTGAAGCTATCCAATCTCTCCAAACTAAATTACCATTGTCTGTTTCCAAGACTCTACCTTCCTTTGAAATCTCTTTCTTCCCTCGTTCAAAACCTTAATGGTGAACTTAATATTGCTGCTAATGCTCGCAATCCGGATGTAACCACCATTTTTCAAATAATCATCAATTCCCCATCGCCTGAGTCCATGATTAAGCGTCTCGATTCCTCTCAAATCCCCCTTTCCAACGACCTCATCGACCAAGTCCTCAAACGGGTTAGATTCAGCCATGCCAACCCTATGAAAACCCTGGACTTGTTTGATTTTGTCGCTAAAAAGAAAGGGTTTTACCACACCCAATACTCCTACGACACCATGCTCTACATCCTTGGTCGGTCCCGCAGGTTCGAAGACAGCTGGAGGGTATTAAAGGAAATGCGCCGTAAAGACCCGGCTTTTATCACCCCCAAAACGGTCATGATCGTGCTTGGTCGAATTGCAAAGGTTTGTTCGGTTAGACAGACAGTAGAGAGCTTTAAAATGTTCAAGAGATTGTGCACGAATTTTGACGTATCATGCTTCAACGCACTATTAAGAACCCTTTCTCAGGAGAAGAGCATGTCTGATGTCAGAAATGTATACCATTCATTAAAGCACGAGTTCAAGCCCAATTTGATCACATTTAACATCCTCTTGTCGGGCTGGAAATCTGTAGAAGAGGCAGAGTCGTTCTTTAAAGAGATGCAAGAGTTAAATGTCAAACCTGATTTGGTGTCATACAATTGTTTGATTGATGTGTACTGCAAAAACCGCCAGTTGGAGAAGGCACACAAGGTGTTTGATGAAATGCGTGAACTGGAGATTTACCCAGATTTTATTAGTTACACCAGCCTTATTGGTGGGTTGGGGTTAATTGGTCAGCCTGATAAGGCAAGAGCGGTTTTGAAGGAGATGAGAGAACTTGGTTGTTACCCTGATGCCGCAGCTTATAATGCAGCTATGAGAAACTTTTGCATTGCTAAGAGGTTGGGAGATGCTTTTAACCTAATGGATGAAATGGTTCAAGTGGGTCTACAGCCAAACGCCACAAGCTTTAACCTATTCTTTCGCTGCTTCTATTGGGCTAATGATATGAGAAACGCATTGAGCTTATACAAAAGAATGAAAGTGGTACACGGCTGCTTGCCCAACACGCAAACTTGCATGTTTCTTATCAGGCTTTGTAGACGGAATGGGGATGTGGGTTTTGGTTTAGAGCTGTGGGAAGACATGGTCCTTAATGGGTTTGGATCTTTGACCTTGGTCTCGGATGTGTTGTTTGATATGCTCTGTGATGACGGGAGGTTGGATGAGGCCGAGAAGTGTTTGTTTCAGATGGTGGAGAAAGGTCAACGGCCGAGTAGTGTTTCAGTTAAAAGAGTTAGAGTGCTAATGGAGCTCACGAAAAGGCACGAGTCGCTGTATAAATTGCATGAAAGGATGAGTATTTTCGAGCATGGTAGAGGAAAATAGTGGATTATCTTGCTAGAATAGAAGTTTTGTTGTGGATTGTTTGTTATATTTTTCAAGGTTCTCTCAATTATGCAAATTACTTAGACATTTTTCTGAGGATTAATTTGTTTGTAATAGGATCAAGTCATGGTTTTCTAGGTTGGTGTGGTTGTTACACAGATAGCAATCCTAGTAGTGTCATGTACAAATACCAGCAAAAGAAAATACATGGGTGCTCAAAATATAGGGTGTAATTGAGAAATTCAAGCCTTCTTTTTAATTAACCATTATTGCATGAAAATAAGGCCTGTTTGTGGGGTTTACAAGTAGGGGTGTTCATTGGTTCGGTTCGGTTGAAATTGAACTGAACTAAGCAAACCAAAATTTTATTCCGGTTTCAAAAATAGAACCGAACCGAACCATTTTAGCCTATCAACCGAACCAAACTGAACCGAAGTTTTATTTCGATTTATTCGGTTGGTTCGGTTTAAACCAAAATATATATATTTATTTTTTATTTAAAGCAATTGACTTAAATAACAAAGCAAATAGAGTGAATAATGAAGTAATAAACCATCCAACATGAATAATGAAACAAAACAATCAATATGAATAATAAAGTTAACAAATAACAAGATGAATAACAAAGTAATCAATGTGAAACATAAAGTACATAATGGATAACCAAAAAAACACATCATATCGCTAAAAATGACAAGATGAATAACAAAACAATCAATTTGAAGCTTATGCTAAAAATGACTTGCTAGCTCTCATCTCTTCATCCATCTCAGCATATCGCTCTGCAAAAATGATTAGAAATAAATAAGTTGTAGTTTCATGCTTTATACACTTTTATATTATGATAAAAATCGAAATATATTTGAAAGATATCCAAAGTATCTAACACAGAGAACCCACCCACCACCCTACAGGCCTTTTAGGAAGACACTACTTTGCAAATGAATAAGCTCACGACAGCTATGAATCAAAATTTAACCATCATCACATACTTAAATGATAGTCTTACTTCTAAGTTCTAACTGGATTACACTGTAAACTGAATTCTAACAATTCATAAAATCTGTTCCTATTTCCATTAAAGAACAAACAATCTATACAAATGAAAATGGACATACCTGAAAACGCGACGCAAAAATCTTAACTTCCCTTCAGTGGGAACATCTAAACACAACAATGCCTTACTTTCAAACACTTTTTGAAATTTTAGAGCTACATCCAAAATCATATATGTAGAGTTCCATCGAGTGAGAAATGCCTTACTTTCAAACACTTTTTGAAATTTTAGAGCTACATCCAAATCATATATGTAGAGTTCCATCGAGTGAGAACATCTAAACACAACAATGACTTACTTTCAATATTTTCCATTATCACACATTCTTTGAATTTATGTAACCGTTTTGGGGACTGTTTCACATATTTTACAGCAACTCGGTTTCGAGCAACCGAATCAGACATTTCTTTCACACCATCTTGAACCACCAAATTAATGATATGGGCAATACACCTCATGTGCAGGTGCTTCCCATTTAAGATACCGGTACCCCAATTAGTGATTTTTTTTCTTTAACCAATCAATTGCAAGATCATTTGAACTTGCATTATCAACAGTAATGGTAAAAACCTTATCAATTCCCCACTCAAACAAGCACTTCTCTATAGACATTCCAATTTCTTTACCACTATGATCCGAAACTGGATAAAAATTCAGAATTTTTTTATTCAGTTTCCAATCACTATCGATAAAATGAGCCATGATACACATGTAGTTTACTTTTTGCAAAGAGGTCCATGTATCCGTGGTAAGACACACTCTTTGCTGGTTCAATCTCAAGTAATTTTTCAATTTGGTTCTCTCATTTATGTAAATATCAAAACAGTCCCTAGTAATGGTGGATCGACTTGGTATGCGAAATCTAGGGCAAGCTATTGACACAAACTTTTTAAACCCTTCTCCTTCAACAAAGGAGAAAGGAAGTTCATCTAAGATGATCATACAAGAAAGCCCTTCTCTAATAACATCTGAATCAAACCTCCAACTACTAATTGTACCCGTATTTTCACCAACAACCCCTTCTCAAATGATATAAGTGCTTATTTCTTCTTCTTTCCCCTTACATTTTTTCATGTGAGCTTTCAAATTTGTTGTACCATTTCGATTTGTATCAGTAAAGAATTCTTTTCCACAAAAATTACACCTAGCCTTTTCATTACCCTTTTGATCCTTAAACTTGGTGAACTCAGCCCATACATGAGACCTTGGTTCTATCGGTTTCCTCTTTCTTTTGCAGTTAGAACTCTCAATTTATGTTGCATCAACTAAAGTTGGTTGCGTACTGCTCACACCTTGGGCAGCTTTAGTCCCCTGTTCGGCTTGAGTTTTTTTGTTCAGACATCTATAAAAAAAACAATATATGAGAATTCTTTCTAGCACAACACACTAACCAGCACAGCACAACACCAATAACTAGCACACTAACCAGCACACTAACCAGCACACTAACCAGCACAGTACCATTAACCACTGATCACAAAGCATACAATGACCACTGACCACTGATCACAAAGCGTACACTAACCTAATTTAAATTCTTGCATACACTGACCACTGATCACAAAGCATACACTGATTTAACCAGCAAAGTACTCAGAGATTGAGAGATTGAGAGAGAACTCAGAGATTTAAATTCTTGCCATTAACCAGCAGTCTAGCACAGTCCTCATACCATTAACCAGCATAATTAAAATTGAGAGAGAGTAAAGAGAGATTGAGAGAGATTAAAACTTATCTAATAAGAAGAGGAGAGCAATTGAAATTTGAAGGCCCGGCGTGACATCACAACGTGCGAGAGAGGACATCGCAGTCGCTAGTCGTAGCGAATTAATAGGGGTGGGTGAAACTGTGAGAGAGAGGGGTTCGGCGATTTGACAGTGGAGTGGAGCCGTGGAGGCGACTTAGCCAGAGAGGAGGACAGGTTAGGTTTCATGTGGCGTACGGCGTGGGAGAGGAATAGGTTATCGAGTATGCGAGTATTCGAGTGTGGCTACTGGCTAGCGCCAATGGTGTCGTCGGCTAGATCTAGGGTTACGGATGGCGATGGGATGGGGATTTGGGGAGACAGATAATGAGATAATGGCAGTATGGCACATCCGGTTTTAACGCGATATAATATCAAAATTGAAGTTCGGTCGGTTCAGTACATTCGGTTTTAAAATTTTTAAACCAAACCGAACCAAAGTTATCATTTGGTTTTGAAAAACCAACCAAACCGATCCATTGAACCGAAAAAACCGAACCGTTTAACCCAAACAAGTTCGGTTCGGTCTAAAACCGATTAAACTGGACCCAATGAACACCCTTATTTACAAGTGCTGGATCAAATTAATACTGCTATCTCTAATGGCTCCTTAGCCGGTACATGCATTTGCTTGGGCTTCTGATATAGCAGGAATCATGGTGACAATGATAAATTTGTCAGGGTTTTTAGCGAAAAATCAGGTAGCACATTAGGACTAAATTGTACAACACAATTTCAATCTTGTACATATTTTCCTTAATCATCATTTTTAATATAAAAAAGATACATGAGTGGCTCGAGTGCACACCAAACAAACGACCCATTTAGTTTTGTTTTCTTTTATGAAAAATAAGAGGTTAATAGAAATTGTTTACCACGAGTATGATTAAAACATTTATTTTCACATTTCCAGTAACGAAGAAATACATGACAAAATCCCACAGAAAATTCGACCCGGGCCGGACTACTGGGCCAAACTGGTGTATGTAATGTATTATGGAGAAGGACACGGCCCATAAAATCCGACCCGGGCAGGAAAACTGGGCCGGTTCTAAAGTTTTCAATTTAGAATATTAAAATTGTCTGAACTTGAATTTCGTACTCAGTTTCACAAATAAAAAATTAAACGATTTTAAACTACAGAAATGGTAACAAAGTGGTCGCTTACAGTGAAGAATGTGCATCAGTTCTTCACGAAAGCACAAATACAAACAAAGGAGAGTGCATCAGTTTAATTAATATAATCAGAGTGTGCATCAATATTTTTTCTTTTAAAGAAAAGGAAGACACACACACAAACAAAAAAGAGTGCATCTGTTCAATTTTAATAGGCTACAAAGGCCCATCATTTAATTAGTGTCCCAAGCTGAATTTAGGAATTTTAATTTTGTTCCCAATGAAGTTACAGGCTCCTTCTGTCAAATAACCAAACTGGATAAACTTCTCTCTGATTCTCTCTCCTTCCTAAATTTCCATTACTCATGTTCGCTTCTCCAGTTTGTGTCACAGTAAATGTATCAGTAATTTGTGACAAATGGAATTAAATTTAGTAATCAGTTCCAGGCTTAAGATGAGTTTATGATTTCTGATGAAATTTACATTATTTCTTAGAATTAACATAACAGTTGTTCATATAATTGCTACTGTTGCACTGGTATCAACAGAACAATTGAACAAACCATTGTTTGATAATGTACACTGTTTCTTTGGTTGGTATTGAACCCAAATTATTCTTCAGAAATCAGAACCCTTTCTAAGAAACAATTAAATATCAATATGTTATCAGAGTACCGGCTGGTACTTTCCATTGCATAGCCATACCGGACTTGCTCAGTAAGTCACCAACATCTGAGATCAGCAAAGTACTTTCCTCAGTATGCCAAACTTGCCTAATTAATTCATCTATGTGTTATATTAATTCATCTATGTCAAGAAACACAAATGGACATCCCCTGCGGTACCTGACGCAGTCATGTTAGTCAAAGTAGAGACAAAACAATTTCAAATCCTATTTGGAACATAGGAGTCCGTTTTAAAGTTCGTACAAGCTTAAGTTGAACGGTCTAGATCTAACCTGACCTTATTCAGTACCTCACTTGATTTGAACAAGTAACACTGGAAATAAATCTGTTGTTATTCCAAAGGGAAAATTTGAACTTTGTTTAGATGATTGCATGAAAATTTCTTTTGTAGAGATCCGCACATGGGAAAATTTAAACGGTTGGGATCAGAATAACAGTTTCCTGTTAATCTTTTGGAATAACAACAGATTTATTTCCAGTAACACCAGTTGAAATGGCCTTATATCAAAAAAGTATTCTTCCACCTTGGTAAAATATGAACTAAAAACAAGAGAAGTTGGAAATTGGTAAAGCGAAAAATTGAAAAGACACCTATATCTGGTTCTGTTATCCACAAACTCAAAATGACGTCAGACATAAAATGGCAGACATGCACCTATACCCATTGACCCCACAAAACTCCACTAAAATTGAGCATATAGTCTACATAGAATTCATAATGCTTCCATTTAGGTATTGCTTGTGATGATTCCCTTGTCACCATTTGGGATGGTCTTCTCAGTAGTGGAAAATGGAAACAGAGCAACAAATGACCAATTCATTTGGGCTAATTTCAAAATGTTTCTTTGCCCACATCTCTGTCTCAAATATGCCCTTCAAAATTTAACATGTGATAATTTATTATGATAATCAAAGTATTGAGAAATTAAATTCCCTTTAATATTTTACTAGCCCAAAAGTTCAAATTTTGAAGAGCATTTCTAAACGAATATATTCAAAGGTTAAATGTGCAAAATAAAATAGCTAACAAATATTATCCATCCATTGAAAATTGACACCCACTAGGTGAAGAGGTATCCAACTTAGCTAGAGAGAGATTGGCTTTGCTCAAAGGCAAGCAACCATATCTTGCTAGCAAGAAATAAAATCATTGAGAATTGGAAAACTATCATGAAGCCACTAAACATGCTTTAGGAGATTTTTTTTTTATATATATATCAAGCTGACATCTGCCTCATCCCATTTTTTTATCTTGCCATTATTTTATATATATATATCATTTGAGAATCAATATTTCACTAATCTTTGCTATGATTGGGTGGAATGATAATTAAATTGCCATCAAGGAATCCAGTAAGTAATCATCAAATCTTTCAAATACGGTGCACAAAATGGGTTTTATCAACTTATCATCTCCTTTTGCTCTTTCCGGTAAAAAAAATGTGTCACGAATCATTGTTGGAATATGTAAGCCTACTTCATTTATTTTAGAAAAAAAAAAAAACATTAGCATGAAATAATATGCTGAGTCAAAGAGAATATAACGAGTTCTAAAAATAAAAGGTAATTTTGATTTATATAAGCTGAATATACATTTTTAAATTTGAACTCTGGAAAAAAAAGATTATTATACAACTCGCTACACCAATTGCCACAAAAGAAACACAACACATGATTCCTTCTCTTCAATTAGCTCCTTTCGGTGATCCATTGTCGTCCCACCACGTACGACCATTTTGCAAAAAATAAAAAATAAAAAAATTTGGATTGACAAAAAGTTGAAGATTGGAAACGATTCTCATTAGTTATTTAAATAGAAAAAGGGGGAAATTTTTGTTTGTTGTGGCTTACACGGTTGGTTTTGATGCTTTTTGGATTTGCTATCGTGACAACGAAGATAGCTCTTTTGCCTTCCTTTTTGTTAGTGCAACTAAAAGCTAATTATCTAATTACTAGTATCTTATCCGTGCGTTGCAACGGGATATTATAAGAATGAACATTAATATTGAATAGAGAAACAAAAAATAAATAACAGTAAAATAAACAATAACAAATGACTATTTTAATTCAACAACCTTTTGTACTTGTCAGTGCATACACATTTTTTTTTTTTTTTCAAAATTATCTACAATGAAAAATATATACTAAATTTTAAGTTGAATAGGAACTAATAATTGTTTTATTTCTTCATTCAATACATATGGTAAAAAAAATGGTCTTATTTATTCAATTAATAATGTCATAGGAAGGTGATTTTTCTTACTATTTACACTAAGAAAACAAAGACAAAATCATTTGATCTACAACAAACAAATTAAATATAACATGGAAAAAATTTCTTGAAGTATCATTGCCAGTGTGATCATCTTCGATGTAGTCCAACATTTCTGAAAATGAACAAATAAAATATGAAAAGTAGAGCTCTATGATTCATAATATGTGACAATTACATTTATAAAAACTGGCCCAAAGGCTATTTTTTTTCTGACACTAAATAATAAAAAAATTAGATTCCTAAGTTGAACTTTCATAAAGCAAAAGTATTGTTCACATGTCTCATTTTTTTTCATCTCCAACTTATTTTTTGGGGTAAATTATTTTTCTCCACTGGGTCCATCTTCTCCTATAGTAACTATGACATATAGCTCAACAATATTGACTTGTAGTTTGCTATCAGTGACATCTTCATTCACATGAGTTTTAAAAAATAACAATCAAGACACCTTCTGTTGTCATAGAGCAACTGACAAGCGATAAAAACGTGTAGTAGGAAATATAATATGATAATTTAAATTTATTTTGGAAACAACGAGATGAAGAGACTGAATTTAAGGGTTTTACACAATGAAAAAAATAAACATATTCTCTATATTGAAATTCTTACTTGAACAGTGAACATAATCCATAAAAAAAAAAAAAAAGACATGTGAGATTAGCATACCATCTAAAAGGGGTTTTAATGAGATGAATTGAAATAAGTTTCTCAGTAACCCTATCTTCACCAAGAGAACACCAAGGGTTTTTTTATTAACCACAAGTAGATATTGATAATTTCCTAAGTGAGATCACGGAGGCAATAACACTAGAGATATCAATGTTTTCATTTCTTTGATATCAATATTTTCTATGATATCAATATTTCAGAGAAAATATGATATCAATATCGGATCAATATAATAATGGTCCGATCAAATATTTTCGTATTTGTGAAATTATATTTAGGAATTTTGATATAAAAAAATTCTCTGATATAACATCAGATATATCAATGAAAAATTTCTTAATCGTGAAATGAGACAGGTAATATTTTTTATATCGGATCAATATAAATAAAAATTCCTTAATCACCGATCAATTATATTCCTTAATCGTGAAATTATGATATCAGAGAATCAAAAGAGAACAAAAAAAAAGGAGATATTTTCATTTAAGGAAAAAAAAAATATCGATTTCCATTATGCTCAATTGAAGAAGGAGAATAAGGAATCATATTTCTACTGTCTACATAATTGAATGTAGGGGAAATAAGGAAATATATTTCCCGTAGATAAATATCATTAAAAACTGAATTGCTTCAAATTTAATTGTAACATATAGTATGGCGAGTCTTCTTTTAAGTAAATTTAAACTTCTACATATAAAAGAGATGCATTTAATCAAAAGATGACAGATTATGTCATTGGAGGGCTGATATTAAATACGAAATTTCATCTTTCAATCATAGTCGTTGGTGGATCAGGACATCAACGTGCTTAATATAAGAATGGAGATACGTATTAATATACGGAAACAATATCTTTCCAGTACTTGAGAGCATTTACATTCATAAATTAGACTGAAATTATAAAAGAAATAATTGAAATTTTAAAGTTAATTTCAAAAACACTGCAATCGTGCAATTAATTTGAAATGTTTTTAGAGTTTAATTTTTGAGTGAGGCTACGGTACTATGCATAGCATGGATTGGTCCGTGCTACGGCTCAATATTTGAGTTTTCAAAATTCTAATGGTCGATCCAAACCGTTCAACATAATTATAAAATGAATATGTACTTGCAAACCAAATTTTACATTTTTTTGATATTTTTTACTATTTTTTTAGATAGGTCGAAAATCACTGTTTTTGGATGGTCCAGAATTTTCAGATCAAGTGATTTTCTACCTATCTAAAAAAATAATAAAAAAATTCAAAAAAATATAAAATTTGGTTTGCAAGTACATATTCATTTTATAATCATGTTGAACGGTTCGGATCGACCGTTAGGATTTTGAAAACTCAAATATTGAGCCGTAGCACGGACCAAACCGTGCTATGCATAGTACCGTAGCCTCACTCTTAATTTTTTTTAAATCATAAATCCTTAAAATTAAAATTAAATTGCCACCTAAGATTTGAAATTGAAATGAAATGACCAATATAGATGCTCAATTTATTAAATAATATATGTTTTTTTTTTCTGGAACTGAATGTTTTTATTTATTTTCTTGGAGGAGTCTAATAATAATGGGCTAGAATTCTGATTTTCCAATGGTGTAACCAATAACAAAATACATAAATATAGACACCTCCGTAGTAAACTAGTTATTAGAAGAAAAAAAAAATCAAGTGGAACCATACCAAACAAAAAGATGACAAAAAGGTAACAAACAATTGGTGCTTTCACAGGGCAAAGATGCACCGTTGACAAATAGAAAAGGGAGCCTCTGCTAGAAGTTTCAAAAAAAAAAAAAGACAAATAGAAAAGGGAAAGAAGCCTCAAAAAAGGCTGAAGAGATAAATTATGTAGGGAAAAGTGTCATGTGGGGCTTGAGAGAAATCAGACAATTGGATGATGAGATTTGAGGAGAGAGAAAGAGAAAGAGAAAGAGAGAAAAGCACTTGTGCCTCATGGCAAGAATTGAGATTGAGCAGGGGTGTCAACGAGTACGGTAAGAATTGGGTGGAAATATTTTTATATCTGTACCCTATAAATTGTTCTTATCCGTACTATATTTTTATCCGCTATAAATTACCTTACATGTACTCTACTCTTATCCGTTATAGTTCTCGGATAACGAAACAGTAACGAGTAAATAACGGTTAATACTAATATAATAATTATTTTTATTATTTATTAACTAAAACATCAAAACATATCAATGTTCTAAATAGCGCGCTATAGCGTTTTCGGACCAAAAAAACTATGACGCTATGGCCATATAGCGCGCTATTTCGCGCTATATATAGCGGCGCTATATGGCCATAGCGCTGTTTTTTCAGCCATTCCGCTATGACGCGATAAACGCTATTTAAACATTTGAAACATATACATCATTTCACACATGTATACAAATTTATTGAAAAAAAAAATATGATCATACTAAGCGCAAGTAAATCAATTAAATTACTCCTTTAAATACTTATTAATATATATAATATATATAATTACCCGATCAGATAACAGGTACGAAATAGGCTTTACCCGTACTCATCCCCGATAAGTTTACGAAAAAAATCTTATCCGTACCCGTCTTATCGGATACGGTATGAATCGGATAAACGGATAAAAGAGTACTATTGACACCCCTAAGGTTGCCGACATTTTTATTAATATCCAAAGTTTAATACAAATTATTAATTATATCCAGAATCGGACCAATTATCGATATATACCCAAGCCGACCATTTTATGGCCGGCTATGTACCCTCCTTAAGCCGGCCATTTTATGGCCGGCTATGTACCTTTTTTTTTTTTTTTTAAACGCCAAAAACTCTATAAAATACCACCCCCTCCCCTTCAGTTCTTCACACATCCCGAGGCAGCATCGCTACTGTTGAGGTAAAATTTTTTTTTTTATTATTTTTTTTATTATGTTTTATTTTATATATTAATTAATTAGTTAATTGTTTACTATTTACTTAATTGTTTACTATTTAGTTAATTGTTTACTATTTAGTTAATTGTTTACTATTTAGTTAATTGTTTACCATTTACTTAATTGTTTACCATTTACTTAATTGTTTACCATTTACTTAATTGTTTACCATTTACTTAATTGTTTACCATTTACTTAATTCTTTACAATTGTTTACTATTTAGTTAATTGTTTACCATTTACTTAATTGTTTACTATTTACTTAATTGTTTACCATTTACTTAATTGTTTACCATTTACTTAATTGTTTACCATTTACTTAATTGTTTACCATTTACTTAATTGTTTACCATTTACTTAATTGTTTACTATTTACTTAATTGTTTACCATTTACTTAATTCTTTACCATTTACTTAATTGTTTACTATTTACTTAATTCTTTACAATTGTTTACTATTTACTTAATTATTTACCATTTACTTAATTGTTTACCATTTACTTAATTGTTTACCATTTACTTAATTGTTTACTATTTACTTAATTGTTTACCATTTACTTAATTGTTTACCAGTCAATTATTTACTATTTAGTTACCTGACAAATGTTTACCGTTTAGTAACCTGACAATTGTTTACCATTTTCTAAAATGTAGTTTGTTTACCATGGCCTTTATTTCATTACACTATGGTGGGAAGATGCTTAATAGTGCACAAGGGGCGTATTACAACAAAGATGCAGCTCATTCATTAATGATTCCAGATGACATCTCACTTTTAGACCTGAAATTCATAGTTTACACACACACCGGTTACAACCCAGAAAGGTGCGACCTAGAATTGGCAACCCGATATTGCCATCCCTCCAGCGGAAAATTTATGGTTGCGAAACTGGTAGATGAGAGTACGTGAAGAGGCATGTATGGTTATTTGAGGTCAGAAGGGAATTTTCTAATAGAAATATTTGCTAGAAGAGTTCCGGTAGAGCCCGGGGTTGGAAGTTCGGGCTCTGGGTCAGCGGCACCACATTATACCCCACAACCAGAAACCTACAGACGTGACTCCACCTTACTCCTCAACGAACCTGACCCAGAACCCTACAACTACGTCACTCCACCAGCACCTCAACGAAGACACTCAGTTGCATCCCCACCTAGACACAATCGAGGCAGACCAAGACACTCAGTTTCAACCCCACCTAGATCCGTAAATGCCACTCCTTTATCGTTACCTCCAGTATCACCTTACCCCAGACCTGC
The DNA here is from genome assembly GCA_025461045.1 of Carex parvula. Lineage (NCBI taxonomy): Eukaryota > Viridiplantae > Streptophyta > Magnoliopsida > Poales > Cyperaceae > Carex > Carex parvula. Next base: position 141,964 of record JAJGRW010000697.1, read on the forward strand.
ACCAGTAGACGATGCAAGCTGCCCGGACTTTGAAGATATTAATGAAATACCGGAGGACGATCTGGTCAGCGGGGATGAATTTGATGGAGAAATGTGGGGGGATTCAGATCACGTGGAAGGTTGCGATGAAGACGGGCCGGTTGAAACAGCTGAAAGGCATACTTATGAGGGGGGGCCGCTTAGTGGCCGGACTGATACGCACCCGTTCCCAGACCTCAATGATGTTTCAGAGTTTAGAGAAGCAGATATTGGTTATTATGGGCAACGGATTGAGTACAAAGGTGAGCTGAAAGCAAACCAATATTTTAAAAGCAAAGAAGACCTAATGAAGAAGATCAGAGAGCACCATATAACTAAGAATCAGGAGTTCAGATCTTAGAAAAGTGACAGGGATCGGGTTACTCTGTTGTGCAAGGATCCAAATTGCCGTTACGAGCTTAGGGCAAAGCCGACGGGATGTGGAGACGCATGGGTTATAACTAAGCAAGACAGGCCTCACACATGTAGGACTGAGAGTACGAGGAACGACCACGAATGTCTGACGGCATCACTCATTGCCGATGTCATTGAGAACGCCATTAAAAAGGACCCGTGTATGAGCATCCGGACGGTGGCAGACATTGTTTTGTCTGTGTATGACAATATGACACCTAAATACAACCGACTGTGGAGGGGCCGTGAGCTGGCAATAGCCCGACAATTTGGGAGTTGGGAGGTTTCATACAGCTTGCTGAGACCACTGTTGCTTGCAATTTGCTACAACAATCCCGGCTCGACGCACCAATTTCTGACCAGCCCGGTACGGAATAAGGAAACAGGACTAATCATGCCAGGTGTTGCCCAGTTCGAAGCCGTAGCCTGGGCGTTTGGTCCATGCATTGCGGCGTTCCAGTACCTGAGACCAGTGATCACCATCGATGCCTGCTTCTTGTCTGGGAGATATGAGGGGAGGCTTTTGATAGCTTGCGGCTACGATGCCGAGAACCAATTGTTGCCTATTGCATTTGCAATTTGCGGCAGGAGGATACTGAGAATTGGGGTTTTTTCTTGCAGTGGTTGAGGAATGAAGTGCTCGGCCCGTGTAAATTTGTATGTGTCATATCGGACCAGCACAAGGGGATCAAAGCTGCACTGACAGCTGAATACGGATGGCCTCCCGAGCTTTTTGTGCACAGGTATTGTATGCAGCATGTTGCTGACAACCTAGTCAAGAACTGTGGAGGAGACAGATGGTACGGATGAAGGTTCAGGGAAGGAGCAAAGAGGAAGAAGCCGAGAAGATTGAAAGAGATGTTCGAAGAGTTTGCTCATGTATGTCTAACTTATATCATTTCGTTTAATTATCTTATAAGAATTTTATGAAAATGAAATAACACATTTGTTTTTGTGCAGCTAAATCCGAAGTGCAATGCGTATTTAAAGAGAGTGGGCAAAGCACGTCCTAATGATGTGATGGAGCCGTCCAATTATGAGAAAATTTTTCAAACCTGTGATGGAGGATACCGGTTTGGTATCATGACAACAAACGGCTCCGAGTCACTCAACAATGTCTTCCGAACGAGTCGTAGCTTGCCTGTTTGTGCCGTAGTTGAGGATACGTTCTACACGTGCAACAGATGGTTTGTTGAGCGGCGTCAGCGAGCAATGGAATTACAAGACAAGGGACAGGTTCTTTTTGACCGGGTTTTGCAAAAGATCAAAAAACGTTGGGGGAAAGCTTCAAAAATGAAATTAGTGCGTTACACGCAGGGCCAAGGTCAGTACCAAGTTTCATCCCCAAATGAGTACGTTCCTTGCACCCGTAGCGACATGGGCAACATGGAACCCACTCACAGGGAGTTCATGTATATTGTGACGCGCGGTCCCGACAGACAAATGGAATGCACTTGCAGAGGTATTCAGTTAACTTCTATTCCGTGCGCTCATGTCTTAGCTGTTTGCCGTGACCGAAACTGGCAAGAGGACGACTTTGTTGCAGACTGGTATAAAACACCCTATCTTGTGAGTACTTGGAACCATGTGTTCAATCCAATTGGCAATATGGGAGACTGGCCTCCTAACCCTGGAGACAGAATCCTTCCGAGTAGTGGTTGGATTAGGAAGGGGAGGCGAAAACACATCCGTCATGTAATGACGATGGATGAAATGGAAGGTAGACGAAGGGGGCATCAGCCTCGCCGTTCCACTTCCGATAGGCAACGAAGAGGTATGTAACATTCATCCAAAATTATTTTTCTTTTCAATTTATACCAACTTACTAAGTAACACATGCAAATGCAGAGGCAAGAAACGCAGCAAATGCGGCAGAAAATGAGCGAGTAATGGCGTCGGGAAGTGGGTCCGGAGGGTCATGGCGTAGCACAGCTACGAGCCGTTTAGATGCAGCTGCTATGTATGCCGAAGCAATGGGAGAGGCGGTTAACATAGGAGGAGAGGCGGTTGGGGTGCAAGGGGAGCCATCTGTCCAACCGAGGAGGTCCACTACTAGACGCACAACAAGAGCATCTAGAAGCCAAGCAAGGCCATCTGCAGCCCAGGCCGGCCCATCTACAAGCCAAGCAGCGCCATCTGGAGCCCAGGCCGGGCCATCTAGTGAGCAACCAGAGCCACCTGCTAGGCCATCTCGTACGTCATCTTTCGCAAGTGGTTTACTTCGGGGATTTAGACGTGGTAGTAATAGGTGATTTATATGCATGTTGTAAAAATTGTGTGGACTCTATTTGCATTTTGTGTGTACTTTATTATTTTGTACGAAACTCAGAAATGAAATATTTGACTCTAATAGAAATCACCTAAAACAAAAATAATGCGGTTTAAAAAAAAAAAAAAAAAAAGGTACATAGCCGGCCATTTTCTGGCCGGCTTAGGGAGGGTACATAGCCGGCCATATAATGGCCGGCTTGGGTATATATCGATAATTGGTCCGATTCTGAGTATAATTAATAATTTGTATTAAACTTGGCTTAGGGAGGGTACATAGCCGGCCATATAATGGCCGGCTTGGGTATATATCGATAATTGGTCCGATTCTGAGTATAATTAATAATTTGTATTAAACTTTGGATATTAATAAAAATGTCGGCTAAGGTTGAGAACCCAACAGAGTCTCTCCTTTGGGTGTGTGGTCGACCATGTGTTTCCCATAAATTTGAAGAACCCAAAGCTCCTGTTACAATTTTTCTTCTATTCATATATCATTATATATAAGTACTTGGTATCAGATGTGTCGTGATTATAAAGTTGAAAGGCACAGTCAAAGACATGGATAGGCAAGATAAATACTGTGATTTTGTAATATACTCTTTTGAAATGACTGAGAAATCCCAAACAAAAAGGAAAATGCAATAGTTTGAAAATAGATTTATCTAACAAAAATAATACAAACAGGATTAGTTTTTTTTTTCACTCAAAATTACCCATTACTTTGTTATTCAAATTGAATTTCTTTTTGTATTTATTCTTCAAATTCATTGTCAATTATCAGTCACATTTATCAATAAACCAAATCTTTCAAGATAAGCAAAACTTGTGACAATGGCTACAGACAATTCACAGTAATACATATATATGTCTATTGTGTTGTTGTTGTTCTTCCATATTTTTAGTGTGATGTTATTCTTCTATTCACAAGAAAAACGACATATAATCTCAACACGTATGACATATTTAGACTTCATAGACTATAATATGACCTATCAAGACTGTGGCGTATTTATGAAAGGTTTCTTCATCTTAGTTATTGTCAAAGTTTTATGTCTGAGAATATTAACAGAGCTATTTTGATTTCACGTAATTCACTGATCATATATATATATATAAAATGAAAAAAGTGCATAACTGGCAGTGGTGGAAGCAGATATTTAAGTAATGGGATAAAAAACATAGAAGGATAAAATGCTACCAGAAACCAAATTCCAAATTGTACACATTGAACAATAATCTAGTTTTTCTTTAAAAATGAATGGAATAAGTCATATAACAATTTTATAAAAAAAAATATTGGGATCAATGGTATTCATAATATTTTACTATAAAATATATAAAAAAATAATATAGTAATAATCAGCTTTTGAAAAAGGTATGGGGTCAATTGATTCTCATTTGCTCCATGTCCCTCCGCCTCTAATAACGGATGTGTTGCGTGAAGTCAAAATAATTTTATCAATATTTATATAATTTTCTGTTCTAGAAAACTTGTAAAAAAAATATTTGAGGTTTGTTTAATCAAATTTGATCAAATTCAAAGACCTTGTTAATTTGACGGTTTCACTGGATGTTTCTGTCGGAATGTCAACATTTTCCAATTTTATTTTTTATAATCATAATCACCGTACCTGAAAATTTTGACTTAAAAAGTATAATGTTCCAATCACCCAGTACTACACCAATAGAGACATTTTTGGAGTATTTTGATTTTTCAATTTTATAACAGAAACCGAATTATTGATCCGATTCTTTAGACATTTTTAAAGAATCGAATCAATAATTCAGTTTCTTTGATTATCACACACAAATATAAAAGAATCGAATTAATGATTCGGTTCATTTAATATGTTCAAAGAACTAAATTATTAATTCGATTTCTTCTATAAAATCTAAAATAAAAGCCATCCATCTATTCTATAGTAATAATTTTTATATATTTTTTTAGATAGGTACAAAATCACTGTTTTAAGGAGATTTTGGACTATCCGAAAAAGAGATAATATATCTATGTAAAAAAATAATTGGTCTCCAAGAATATTTCATTATGAAGATCATGTTAAGCGGTTCGGATCGACTGTTCAGACTTTGAAAATAGAGATAAAAGATGTAAAGCATATCGGAGCACAAAATCATGGTGCATTGAACCCTTCTCATAATTAATTCTATGCTAGTACCTTTATGTGCTGAAATTTTTAAGATGTGAGTGTTTGTCCAAAGAGTTTTGAACAAATCTTAATTTAAAATTGGACCTCAACTGTTTGATTCGTA